>MU107099.1:0-67280 GCA_012274485.2 Sinapis alba | reverse complement strand
GGAATGATCTATATTCATTCATAGGTTCCAATGCCTTTTAAAGGAATACATCAAAAACAACAACAACGAGAATAACGGACAGACATGACGCAACTAGCTCAACTAGTTCCATAAACAACGAGAAAGTAGGAAACTATATTTGACTTAATCTAATCCTGAATAATAGGACTTTATTGAAACAACTGAAACTTACTCAACATGAAATGGGCTTCTCCGAGTGAGCTTGTCACTGGAGGTTACGGTTTTGGTTTGCAGTTGTGAGATCAGAGGAAGAAGGGTGGTGAAACTGTTTCACAGCTTAAGGAAACTGGTGAGTGAGGTATGGGAAGTTCAATACGACTCATACACAAAATCCAACATCTCGTCCTCAAGGATTCTCCCTGTTATGACCGTCTCCGAAGATGGAATCCTTGGTGTCATCGAGCAAGGTACTTGTCCTTCCAAACACATTAGTTCATCTTGTGTCATTAACAGTTTTGACATCGACAGACAGAATCCACAGGTGAAAGCTTCATCTAACTCTGTTTCAGCCTCTTACTAGTTTACTTTTGATCAACTGTGTGTTTCTCAATCTGGTGCATTGGACTCTGCAGGATGTGATATGCAGCTTAAAGTGGGAGTCAATAACAATTTTCTCAAGGCTTTAGTGTACGAACCGGTGCAGGGGGTACAATATGATTTTTTTTTTGTTTTCTTCTCTGAGCCACAACAAAGAAATTGAGGGTGGTGGTCATAGATGGTGGGGAGACAAGTTTGAATGTGTTTATAGTTTCCCTACAACAAGTTGTCAGTTACAAACTGCACAAACAGAGCTTGTATTCTTCTTTAACTTAAGTTTGTAATCCCAAAGATTTGCAATTCTTGCCAGAACTTTACTATTGAATCTTTCTTTATCACTGTATCAGTTTGTGTATATTATACTTTCAGACAATCTAACACGTGGTGGAAAGAAGTCGGCCAGACGGCCACTGTGGGTCCCACTGGAACTAATACTTGGCCCTGTAATGAACCGTTGAATCTTGAAACCTCTCTTTTTGTTTTCTTTTGATTTTTTTTTTTAAATTTAACACAAAGAAGTTTTCAAACCACAATCAAAGATGAGAAGACATGCCCCACGCAAATATTAAAGGTCACATTAAGCTTTGCTCATTCAAATATTATTTCACCAAGTACATTCCAGCTCTTTTCTTTGAGATATTCCAGCATTTCATCATTATTTTACAAGTTTATTCACTTTTTTTGATACAGTCAGTCTTCCTCTGTGCTGGGAAAAACTTGAAGCACTTTGTCTTATTTATGATCTGATATGTTTCTGTAACCTGCTTACTTTTGATATTGATAAGGAACCATAATGATTAATTTGTCTGGTGTTGCTTTTGTCAGTGATTATATTCCCTGTTTAGATAATTTCCACTTTTGATTAGATAAAAGTTTCTGTGTAACTCACCAGAAAAATATTAATCTCTTCTATTTGAACTTTGAAGTACTTCCTCTGCTCAAGAGATTAAACTAGTCGTCACTCTCATACGAGACTCCTCTTCTTCCCTTCCTGGTACAATGATATCCTTTCTTTCCTCAAGAGATTTATTCTTGTCTTGAACTTTATATTTACAGAACATTTATGTATAAATCTGTTTTTTATGTTGTATGTTTTGCAGAGACATGCTTGAGCGAAGCAGCAGCTTTAGAATACCTGGAGCTGAGATACTTGATCTAAGAATCGCTCTTTATGAGCGCAAAGAAGTAATTGAAAGGCTTCAAGATGAGTTAAACGCAGAGAGGGAGGCATCTGCCACATCAGCAAGCGAGGCCTTGTCAATGATTCTTAGGCTGCAAGGAGAGAAATCTGAGCTGGCCATGCAAGCTGGTCAGTACAAGAGGATAGCCGAAGAAGAGATGTCTCACGCTGAGACGTGGTTTACGCATTTGGAGGATTTTATTCACCAGAAAGAGCTTGTAATCACTGCGCTTGAGTACCAAGTGGAAGCTTATAGAAGCCAGCTTTTGAGCTTGGGGTATAGTGACTTGAATTGCTTAGACGTTAAGCTTCAAGAGAATGATAAGAATATGGTGAAGGTGAAGATGAACCATCATCATCCTTCATTGAGTGATAGATCTCAAATACCCTCTCCAGAATTGGTTAATGATCTTTCGGTTTCCGTGGAGAAGGAAGTTATTCAGGAGAGTTTGGATTCACAGAAGAGTTACTTTGATGTGTACTGGAACCATATCAAGAAGCTTGATGAGAAAGTGAAAAAGCTTAAAACTGAGGACACTCTGATGATGAAGGTTGCAAAACAGACAAAGATGAAAAAGAAACCACCTAAACAGACAAGAGACAGAAGCGGCAAGAGAGACCGTGCAGAGTATCAAGCTGAACTGCAGCGGTTGAGACAGAGAGTTGAGGAGCTTGAGAGGGAAAGAACTAAGACAGAGCCTGAAACTATTGAAGTGATTAAGCAAGAAAAGAAAAGTCGTCTGAAGGAAATGAAGGAAGAGGTAAGTTCTATGCAATCATCTGAAGTGAAGAGCTCAAATACAATGGAGAATTTACAACTTTGGATTGACCCAGCCATTGTTTCCGTTCAAGAGGTAGATAATCATATATGCATACAGATTTTTAGCTGGTAAAAATTAGTAACTATTGTTAAGTACTTATCAATATTTGGACATGTCCATTGAAACAGGCAATGCTTTCTTTCTGGCTATGAGACAAAGATAAGAAAGGTACAAGAAGATTTTTTGTGTTTATTTTGAATGTTTGTCACTGTGTTTTGTTCTTGTTTGCTTCTAGCTAATATCTGTAACTTTTTGTATAAAAAAGCTCACAATCATCATCTTGTAATTCGTGTGTGTATTATAAATATCTATTGGAAATTAACAAGACAAGTTAGTCTCTTCATATTATATACAAAAGACAACTATACTGTCTCGTAATATTTCTATTATTACACTTGTGTAAGTATCAGGAATCAACTATCAGCAAATCTACTCAACTCTCTGAAAGAATGAGACTTATTCATTGACTATTAGTCACTTATTAGATTGTAAAACAGCAACTATAGACAAAAGCATTGAGAAAAAGAACCAGCTATGTGTATGGAAAACTGAGTTTTATATACCCATTTGCTTCATCCACAAGGACCATTTAATAGCCTCAAGAAACTCATCGTTCCTGCGCAAAGCTGTGACCAAATTGGTGTAAGTAACTTTATCAGGCGTTATCCCTATTAACCTCATCTCTTTCACCAACCCAACAGCTTCTTCAACCATCCCACCTATACCATACGCCTTTATCAACGTATTGTAGCTACACAAGTCAGGACCAAGTCCAGATTCTTTCAGTTCCCTCAGCACTTCCGTGACTTCATCGATCCAGCCTTGCTCTCCATAAATGTTGATCATGATGTTATATGTATAACGATCTGTCTCACAAGTAGACTTCTTCATTCTCTTCAAGATGCTTCTGAATTTCTCCATCTGTTTGTCTTTACCATATGCATCCAGCATCGAGTTATAAGCTTCAAGAGACACAGAAAACCCGTCGAATTGCATATTCCTAATTGCTGTTGACATGTTTGTGAAGTCCCTGTTCTGTCCATAGGCGGCTATAATGGTGTTGTAAGATATCACATCCACAACTCCATGTCTTCTCGCCAGCAAGAACAGCTCGTTGACCTTTTTGAAGAGCTTGGCTTTACCATAAACATCGAGGAGGACGTTGAACGTGACTGTATTTGGAGTAAATCCACACCGAATCATCTCCTCGAAAGTTCTCGAGAGTTCATCAAGCGGAAGAGCACGTGCACAGCAGTTTATAACACAATTGTACATCTCCTGATCCCAATGGATCCCGCTCTTCCGAATCCTGTAGTACAACTGCTGGAGTTTATCATGAAGACCACACTTCTGATATAACCGAAGCATGTCGCGAAACATGAACACATCAGGAACAATGTCTTTCTGCTCTTCCATGACCTCTAGAACAGAACATGCCTTTTCCAAAGATCCGGTTTTCATGTACATCCGCACCACAATGCTGAAACCAATCCTGTCCAACGCAACTCCAGAAGATTTCAACTTTGTATAAAGCTTCTCCCCTTCACCAAACTCGCCCATCGCAGTGTACACGTCAATCATTGTGGACGTAATATGAAGGTTTATCTCGTCGTCAGATTCCATCTTATGGTTGTATATTTTCACAGCATCGTTAAGCCGACCAAACTCTTTGCAAGAGCAAATCAACAGATGATACAAGTGGGACTCAAACGCTGAGTCTCTCCATTTCTTCTCTCGCAGCAACACCAAGCACTCATCAATCATACCGTGTTTAATATAAGCCATCACTAGAATGGAGAAAGAAGTCTGGTTTAAACGGATATGGTTATGAAAAGAGTCTTTGAGAACGTAAGGCACTGCATCAATCTTCCCCACCTTCTCATACGCCTGCAGAATGATGCCAAGGATCGAAGAATATTGGCATCCAACTTTCAACATATCTTCAATAGTCTTGACAGCACCTTCGTTGTCTCCATACTTAGCCTGCAGATTGATTAAAGTAAAGAGGTTTGATGAGTTGGGTTTATATCCCAACCTCTTCAGCTCTTTATAGTAACACTTTGCTTTTTCATAATCGCCAGCACGGCCCCAACCTTCGATCATCGACCTGAAAGTTGTCTCATCTGGTTTCAGTCCAAGATCATAGAAGCGGTGGAACAAACTCTGCGCAGCCTCCATTTTAGAAACCTTACCATAACCAGTGATGAGAGTATTATACGCAATGATATTCGGAGCAAAACCTGATGCTTCCATTGAGATCAATACAGACTCAGCTTCCTCCATCTTCCCTTGCTGACTATAAGCATTGAGCATCACTAACCAATTCTCAAGATTCAGCCTCACTCTATCTCCTTTCATCAAGTCTATAACTTCCTCTGCTTTACCATATAATCTCAAACGAGTGTAGATCGTTATCATCGCGGAGTAAGCAGACTCACACACAATCCCAAGCTTCCTCATATGAGAAAAAGCGAGCTCCGCTTCATCGACGCTCCAGTTCTTCTGATAAAGACCCATGAGCATACCTATTGTAGCCACATTTGGTCGAACACCTAACTCCAACATCATCTGAAACCACTTTGAAGTTAACTTCACATTCCCCTTTTTAGAAGACGCATATATAACCGTGTTGAAGACTTGAAAACTCTTCTGCAACCCACACAGCTCTTTGATGAGATCCTCAGCTCTGTCCCATTCTTCTCTCCTCGCTAAAACTCTGAGAATCAAACTGTAAGCTCCAACGTTACCTTCTAGTTTGCCTTTGCATCTCATCCAATCAAAGAACTTGAGGGCATTAGTGTCACTGCAACTCTCAAGACGTTTCAGTATAGCGTTGTAATGGTCTAAACTCAAACCTGGCTTAATAGCGGAATAGTTAACATCCATTTCACCGTTGTTAACAAACAAACCCTCATCAAGATCATTGCTTTCTTCTCTTCTGAAGCTGAACTTTCGAGCTACATCTTTCTTTACCCCTCTGTTTCCACCATTCAATTTAGAGCTTCTCCCACCACTTAGAGAAGAATCATTATCGATTGGAGAACGAGAATTAATGGCATTCTCAGCTTCGTTTGCTTCAGTATCGAGACGAGCGACTCGGACTTTACTGACACTGATCGGAGAACTGATGATGAAAGTTCTATTGGCGGAAAAATGAAACCTTTTTGAGTCGAAAGCGTCCAGTGGAAATGATAATCTCAGCGAACTCATCAGAGCTTCTTCCTACGAAAACATCTCAAATTCAAAAGTGTTTCAGTTTCTCTGGTGTTGAAAAAGATTCAATCTTTGACGATTAATAGGTGGAACCGATTCTGTTTTAAGAAGTGAGAGGATAGAAGAAGAGCACAGCAAGATAACTTCTCTCAGATTGCTCTACCAGTTGTGTTCAAAAATAAAAATAAAAATAAAAATAAAAATTGCTCTACCAGTTTTTAGTTAACCGGATATCAAACCGGCTTAATCCGATCGGACCAACTTCTCTTTTAAGACAACAGAGATAACCGTGGTTCATATTTTTAAACAATTTTCGTAAAATCTGCCATACAATTCAAATCATTTTAAATCAGATTAATTATTTAAATTAGTTTAAATCTGTTAAACTAAGTAATAATATTAATATAAATCTACAAATTTATCTATTTTTGTTTTGTATATCTAATTTGATAATTTATCAAAATAATTTTATAACTAAAATTAAAAACTAAGATATATTATATAAATATAAATATAAATAAAATAAATCAATAATTCATTATCACGATGAGATCATAAATAATCCGACAAATCAATAATCCATTATAAAGCGCATAGTTACCGACTATCGATTCTTGAGCATTGAAAATAACAAACAAGTGACTTGAACCAATAGTGAGAACTGTATATAAAAAAATCTACACAGGAGTAACAGACAATGACCTGAGACAACAATGGAAACTCTAGTTACTTCCATACTCAAAGCTAAACAACCAATTTAGACCTCCTTGTCACTGTCTGGAAGATAAAAAGTAAAATGTGTACTTAAAGCAAAATAAACAGCGCAGAGCCAAGAATCATTAAGGTGTTCAGAATCAAGCATTAAAGCACTGATGCAAGCAAGTTCAGTTTCTATTTCTTACCCACTATTATATACTCTTTAACAAGTTCTTACATACTTTTCATAAACACAAAATGTGTTTTCTTGAATTATGTATATATTGGAATTTGGATGCTATGACTGCTCATAAAATGGTACAACCTTAAAAGAATCCAACATTGACATGCTTTCATCAAATCAGAACTCATCATGAGTCAATGGAGTTCCTGATATAAAAGCCTTGAAGAGGGCAAGAGCCTCCTTTGGTTTGTGCAAAGGAACTTCATGCCCTGCGCCTCTCACAATCACAAAGTTTAGACCAGCATACTGCTGAGTCCACCCTCCCACCTGTTTCAGAATCATGACTAAAGTTTCAAAGGGTTTCAAAACAATGAGAAGACAAAGTTGAGTTTGTTTGTTAATACCTGTCCGTCTATGTACCAAGGTCCATAGGGACTCAACGTACTAAGGTTTAGAGCGTTTATGCTGTACCGGGTTGATGTGACTGGTACAATAGCATCTGCATCTCCACTGTCACCAAAGAACAATAACTCTTTGTAACCACCCAATACGCCACAAAACTTGAAGAAAAGATATAGAGAAAGAGACCTGAAAACCCAAATCCGTAGCCCGGCCGCTATAAGCTCGTGGTAAATGTCTAGAACCGAGGAAGGACTATCCTTCCAGTGTTCACCCACAACTTTACTGCAAAACCAAAATCTGTTCGGATCAGAAATGTTACAAAGCCTTAAAACATTTTTTTTTACATATGCTCATTAATTACCTGCAAGTATCCCATTTGGATGGTGCAACTTCTGGTGGGACATGGAGGGCTTTTTGAACCTTTGGAAGATTGAAATACACTTTGGTGTGATTCTTCGTGCAAGGATCATATTGTTCACTCACGCGGCTATTCATCTAAGAAGAAAAAAAACAAATGATGACATTACTTGGAACTAACGCTATCATCTAAATCAAAAACTCCCAGGGCACTTACAAATGGTCTTTTGTTTAGCAACATACTTGACTGGGAAGCATTTGCAACACAGGCCGGTGTAAAGACACTGTAACGGTCTATGTTACCGATTTCCTTATCCGCTATCTTTACAACCTTTTTACACGCTTCAGAGGCGTAAATAAATGGTTCCTTACCACACTTAAGTTTCAGTAAGGTGTATGTTTGGTCGGAGATAAAACCCAACGACCAAATATATTGGAAAAGACCGATCCTATCCTGGAGATCATCCATAAGCCCATTTCCTACCTTTAAAACAAAACATTTATCAAAAAATTATAGAGTTTTGTAAACCTTCTCGACTGATTATTAAGCACACATGGATATAGATAATGTGGACAGAGGCTCACCATGTAACCTTTCAGATTAATAGTGTTTTCACCAGAAGCTTGGTTATGTTTTACAATGGCTTGACTCAGCTGAGGAATGTAATGCCCTTATAACAAGCAAGCCAGAGAAGATTTTTTTTTTTTTTTGGACAAAGCCAGAGAAGATTGTAAGACAAAAAAATGAAAGTATTAAAAGGTAAGGCAAGCTTCAAAGTGTTTACCTGCATAGCTCTCTCCAACAATATAAAACTCTCTTCCTTTGTACTCGGGATAGCGCTCAATCCATTTCAGCAGAAATATCAGCGAGTCTTGTGCTGAATCATAACACCACAACTATAAACCACACCCACCAACAAAGAGTTAAGAAAATTAGCTTAAGGCAGCTAAAAAACATTACCAGTTCTCTTATCACCATTGGTAAGCAAATCAGAAGAAGTGTTTGAGTATGAATAACCAACTCCAACAGGTGCATCAAGGAACAAAATATTCGCAGCTGCACAAACAAAAAGTTGCACCAAATGTTTTAAGCTTTATTGGAATCATTTCTATCTCTCTCTGCAAACATAATCCCTCATTTAATTTTTTTACCTTGGTTCCAAGAATATTGATTAAGGTAAAGAGTCTTCCCATCTGACTTAATGTGAAACGGTCCTATCTCTTCAGCTTCACCTAATCCAACAGATGAACATCCTGGTCCTGTAAAGAGATATAGTAAAAAAAAATCCATCTCAGACCAAGAAGAATCAAGATTCAAGATTAAAAATCCAAGCACGTAAATCATTACTAAAATGGGAAATAAAATCACGTGTATCAATACTAAAAGGGGAAATACTATCACGTTTATCATACTAGAAGCAATAATAAAACAATAAGTGAGGCTTATTGAATCAAGGATTTGAAAGAATTTAAGATTTGAGTAAATCCAAGAAAATTTGAGATTTGAGTAAATCTTAAAAAGATTTGTAAAAGGTTTTATGGGATTTTGAAGAATTTTAAGAGTTTTTGAAATTTTTTTTTTTTTTAATTAAAGTAATATTTTATTTTTTTAATTAATATAATTTGATAATTTTTTATAATTTGATACTTTTATCGTTTATGAAATATATTAAATTACAAAAATTCTTAAAAATCGATTTTCAAAATATTTTTTTTTCATTTAAAACAGTTTGATTTTCTTTAAAAAATATGAAGTAATTTTTTAATTTTCTTAAAAAAAATTCAAATACCATCATGGAAGGTGGTATTTTGATTCATAGTTTTTTTCAATACAAAATATCTTCCAGAACCCACCAAATTTTATTTGATAGATTTTGTTGACAAAATTCATATTTTACAATAAGCTAAAATTTAAGGAAATTTATACAAATGACTAATCTAATAAACTTGTATTTCACTTAGAATTTATAAAACATAGATACAATAAGAGGAGATTTGAAAAAAAAAAAAAAACTTTCAAATCCTTGATTTATTAAGACCTCCAAAGTAATCAAATCCAAACCAAAGTATCTACAAAATAGAAAAAATCAAGATCCATATCATATAACAGTAACCATGTTATAATGAGCCAGAGAAAATCTTAGGGGTTTTTATTACCTCCATTGAGCCAGAGAACAAGAGGCTTAGAGGCAGGATCTTCATCAGCTTCAAATAACCAGTAGAAGAGTGCTCTTCCCAGTTTCTCATTCGTTGTAACGAATCCAGAGTAGTGAGCAAAGTTGACATTAAAATTCTGACCAGGCAACTGTGAGACCTTGTCCTGTTCTTTCTCAGACAAGACAGCTTCACAGTTACAGAAATGAGCAATCGCTAGAATAGCGTAGAGAGCGTTAACGAAACAAGACCTTTTGGTTTTAGCCATTGTTGTTTAGTATGTTGACACCAGAGAGCTAATGAAATATCATTTTAAATATTCAAGACTAGAACGCATGAAGGGCGATCACGTCACAAGCTTACTCAGCTAATTCAAAAGGATCTGAATGTTTATAAAATATATTGAATCATTTACTAAATAAGTTAATCCAAAAGAATCTGATCTTTTTTATTGAGTAGTTTTACTAAATAAGACACTTTTGACCTCTTGTTTTCAAAACTAAATTGAATTCTTTCAAATTCCATTTAGCAAATATAAAAATAGATTTAATTATTTTTAATTACCTAATTGAATAATAGTGAATTTTATTCCCAACTTAAGTTTCATTTAATTCTATAGAATTCACTAATTGAATAACACCTTGGAAAACTGGACATTTTGTGATAAAAAGCCAATATATGTTATATTAATATAGAATCATTTGAAAAAAAAAAATTGTACAAAAATGGTTAGAATACTTTATTAATAATTTGACTTCTTTTTATATTTGTATTAAAATTAAAAATATCTTTTAAAGAAAATGATAAAGTTTAGTTTATGTTTCTTACGCCTGAGAGAAAGACAGAGAGACGAGTGATACGAGAATCTGGAGAGATGAAAGTCTGGAGAGATGAAAGTCTGGAGAGACGGGAGATGGTAAATGGTGAAAGACAACAGAGATAACCATGGTTTTAAATATTGGTCTAATTGGCACTTAGGCGAAACAATTTTTAAAAAATCCTACTTATACAGCTCAAATCAATTTATATCATTTATATCATTTTAATTAGTTTAATTGATTTAAAATAGTTTAAAATCTGTTAAATTAAACAATCATGTTAATATAAATCTACAAAATTGTCTATTTTTTGTTTTGTATATCTAATTTGATAATTTATTAAAATATTTTTATAACTAAAATCAGAAGCTAAAATATATTATATAAATATAAAATATATACATCCCTTATATACTAAAGAACAAGTCATTTCACTAATCAGAATTTGACATGTGACAAAAAATTTTAAAAATCAGATAATTTGAATTTATATTATTAATCCTCTATTTTTCTGCAACTTCAAATTTTCAACTACCAAAAACAAATGATAAAATACTTTTTAATTTCCTATTTTTATGATTTCAACTATATAAATTATTATAGTTAATAATACAATTTAAATAACATAAAACATCATCACGTGGTTCACGTCATGAAAAGTTAAAATTCAAAAAGATATATTAACACCATATTCATAAAATCAAAAACCAATGAAGAATTAACACCATACTTACACTGGTGTTTGTAGAAAAAATTTAACATCTGGCAAATTTTATAAGAAAATATAAAAGAAATGAAAACTGAGTATCAATTTATTTTTAAAACAGAAATCTAAATTCCTAAATTTTCTCAAATCCTCAATCAAAAGTGAATCGTGTCATCTATAACTTCCAATCATGGCACGACTTCAATAGGTTTGATTTTTTTTAAATAATTTGTAAGCAATAAAATTCATCTTTTGGATCAACTTCTTTCGCTCTGGTTCTATATCTTCCTTTATTTTTGGGTTACAAAACTTATCATACAAGTATGCTGCAACGAGAAAGGCTTTGCTTCAATCCTTGAATCATGTTTGTTTTGTGTGAATAAGTAATCTAAATTTAGTTTGTTAATCAAAATCATATTTATAATATTTTAAATAAAAATAATTAAGTGTATAAAAGATTTGCCCCGTACGTAGTACGGGAAACACACTAGTATATAATAAATCAATAGTTTATAAACAGTTATGTCCCGATTAGATCATGAATAATCCGACAAGTCAATAGTCTATTATAAAGCGTATAGTCACCGGGCTATCGGTTTCTTGAGCATTGGAAATAACAGACAAGTGACCTGAGACAACTGTGTGAATGTACAAAAAAAAATCAGCACATGAGTAACATACAATGACCTGAGACAACAATGAAAACTCTAGTTACTTCCATACTCAAAGATAAACAACCAATTTAGACCTCCTTGTCACTGTCTTGAAGATAAAAAGTGAAATGTGTAGTTAAAGCAAAATAAACAGCGCAGAGCCAAGAATCATTAAGGTGTTCAGAATTAAGCATTAAAGCACTGATGCAAGTAAGTTAAATTTCTATTTCTTACCCACTAGTATATACTCTTTAACAAGTTCTTACATACTTTTCATAAACACAAAATGTGTTTTCTTGAATTATGTATATATTGGAATTTGGATGCTATGACTGCTCATAAAATGGTACAACCTTAAAAGAATCCAACATTGACATGTTTTCATCAAATCAGAACTCATCATGAGTCAATGGAGTTCCTGATATAAAAGCCTTGAAGAGGGCAAGACCCTCCTTTGGTTTGTGCAAAGGAACTTCATGCCCTGCGCCTCTCACAATCACAAAGTTTAGACCAGCATACTGCTGAGTCCACCCTCCCACCTGTTTCAGAATCATGACTAAAGTTTCAAAGGGTTTCAAAACAATGAGAAGACAAAGTTGAGTTTGTTTGTTAATATACCTGTCCGTCTATGTACCAAGGTCCATAGGGACTCAATGTACTAAGTTTTAGAGCATTTATGCTGTACCGGGTTGATGTGGCTGGTACAATAGCATCTGCATCTCCACTGTTACCAAAGAACAAAACCTTTTTTTAACCACCAAAACGCCACAAAACTTGAAGAAAAAATATAAGAGAAAGAGACCTGAAAACCCAAATCCGTAGCCCGGCCGCTATAAGCTCGTGGTAAATGTCTAGAACCGAGGAAGGACTATCCTTCCAGTGTTCACCCACGACTTTACTGCAAAACCAAAAGCTGTTCGGATCAGAATTGTTACAAAGCCTTTAAGCTTTTTTTCTTGTAGGCTCATTACCTGCAAGTATCCCATTTGGATGGCGCAACTTCTGGTGGGACATGAAGGGCTTTTTGAACCTTTGGAAGATTGAAATACACTTTGGAGTGTTTCTTCGTGCAAGGATCATATTGTTCACTAATGTGGCTATTTATCTAAGAAAAAAAAAACAAATGATGACATTACTTGGAACTCACGCTATCATCTAAATCAAAAACTCCCAGGGCACTTACAAATGGTCTTTTATTTAGCAACATACTTGACTGGGAAGCATTTGCAACACAAGCCGGTGTGAAGACACTGTAACGGTCTATGTTACCCATTTCCTTGTCCGCTATCTTTAGAACCATTTTACACGCTTCAGAGGCGTAAATAAATGGTATCATAAATGGTTCCTTACCACATTTAAGTTTTAGTAAGGTGTATGTTTGGTCGGAGATAAAACCCAACGACCAAATATATTGGAAAAGACCGACCCTATCCTGGATATCATCCATAAGCCCATTTCCTACCTGTAAACAATTAAACATTTATCACAGATTTTTTTTTAGAGTTTTGTAAACCTTCTCGACTGATAAGCATACACATGGATATAGATAATAAGGACAGGCTCACCATGTAACCCTTCAGGTTGATTGTGTTTTCACCAGAAGATTGCTTATGTCTTACAATGGCTTGGCTCAGCTGAGGAATGTAATGCCCTATAACAAACAAGCCAGAGAAGATTTTAAGACAAAAAAATATTATAGGGTTAAAAGGTAAGCCAAGCTTGTAAGTAGTTTACCTGCATAGCTCTCCCCAACTATATAAAACTCTCTTCCTTTGTACTCGGGATAACGCTCAACCCATTTTAGCAGAAAGATCAGCGAGTCTTGTGCTGTACGTATAATATAATGCCGCAACTATAAACCCCCACCCATAAACAAAGAGTAAGAAAATTAGTTTTAAGCAGCTAAAACCAATTACCAGTTCTCTTATCACCATTGGTAAGCAAATCAGAAGAAGTGTTTGAGTATGAATAACCAACTCCAACAGGTGCATCAAGAAACAAAATATTTGCAGCTGCACAAACAAAAAGTTGCACCAAATGTTTTAAGCTTTATTGGAATCATTTCTCTCTTTCTCTGCAAACACAATCTCTCATTTCAATTTTTACCTTGGTTCCAAGAATATTGATTAAGGTAAAGAGTCTTCCCATCAGACTTAATGTGAAACGGTCCTATCTCTTCAGCTTCACCAAATCCAACAGATGAACATCCTGGTCCTGTAAAGAGAGAGTTAAAAAAAACTCCATCTCAGACCAAGAAGAATCAAGATTAAAAATCCAAGCACGTAAATCATTACTAAAATGGGAAATAAAATCATATGTATCATACTAAAAGGGGAAATACTATCACGTTTATCATACTAGAAGCAATAATAAAACCATAAGTAATAAAGTAATCAAATCCAAGCCAAAGTATCTACAAAACAGAAAAAATCAAAATCCATGTTATAGAGCCAGAGAAAATCTTAGGGGTTTTTCTTACCTCCATTGAGCCAGAGAACAAGAGGCTTAGAGGCAGGATCTTCATCAGCTTCAAATAACCAGTAGAAGAGCGCTCTTCCCAGTTTCTCATTCGTTGTAACGAATCCAGAGTAGTGAGCAAAGTTGACATTGAAATTCTGACCAGGCAACTGTGAGACCTTGTCTTGTTCTTTCTCAGACAAGACAGCTTCACAGTTACAGAAATGGGCAATCGCTAGAATAGTGTAGAGAGCGTTAACGAAACAAGACCTTCTGGTTTTAGCCATTGTTGTTTAGTATGTTGACACCAGAGAGCTAATGAAAGATCATTTTAAAGATAGAAGACTAGAACGCATGAAGGGCGATCACGTCACAAGCTTACTCGCCTAATTCAAAAGAATCTGACTGTTTTAAAAATATATTGAATCATTTATTAAATAAGCTAATCCAAAGAACTTGATTTTTTATATTGAGTAGTTCACTAAATAAGACACTTTGTTTCCAAGACTAAATTGAATTCTTTCAAATTTTGTTTAGCAAAGATTCAATCCAATAAAAGTAGATTTAATTCTTTTTAATCACCTAATTGAATAATAGTGGATTTCCTTCCCAACTTAAATTCCATTTAGTTCTATAGAATTCAGTAATGGAATAACACCTTGGAAAAAGGGACATTTTGTGATAACAAAAGCCAATATCTATTATATTAATATTGAATCTGTTTTTACTAAATAATGCAATTTTGACTTCTTGTTTTCAGATTACACTTGGAAAGTAAAGGGCATTTTGTGATGATAAATATTTATACTTTTTTCTTGTTTTCAGATTAAGACATTTTTGACAATGGGAACTCTGATTCCTTCCATTCTCAAAGCTAAAACATCCAATTTTAGACATCCTTGTCACCGTCTTGAAGATATTAAAGAATACGACTGGTTAGGTTTATTACAGAAGAGAATAAACAGTGCAGAGCCAAGAGTCATTGGGGTGTTTTTTATACCTTTGATGCGAGTTTCATTTACCCAATGTGATATACTCTTTAACAAGTTCATACCTACTTTTCCATTTCTCACAAACACAATGTGTTTTCTTGAATGTGGCTCATATATGGTAGAAAGAAAGAAACGTAGCATAACTTAACATTAAAATGTTTCAAACAAACAAACAGAAGAAGAGGAAGAACCAGCGAAACCAAGACAGAAAAAGCTCTTATTTATTCTCTCCCTCTCTTCTTCAGACAATGACTATAACTTTTTGACCGAGAGAATCTTCATTATATCAGAACTCATCATGAGTCACTAACGAGTTCAGACATATCGCTCCTGATGCTGTTGTTCTCTGGTGTGGACAATAATGGAGTTCCTGATATAAAAGCCTTGAAGATCGCAAGTGCCTCCTTTGGTCTGTGCAAAGGAACTTCATGTCCTGCACCTCTCACAGTTACAAAGTTTAGACCAGCATACTGCTGAGTCCACCCTCCCACCTGTTTCAAATCATTACTCCAACAGTTCAAAAAAGTTCCAAAACAATGAGAAGACAATGGATTCTCACTTTCTCAGTTGAGTTTGTTTGTTAATACCTGTCCGTCTATGTACCAAGGGCCATATGGACTAATTGTACTAAGGTTTAGAGCATCTATGCTGTACCGGGTTGATGTGACTGGTACAACAGCATCTGCATCTCCACTGTTACCAAAGAACAAAACTCTTTTAACCACCAAAACGCCACAAAAAAACTTGAAGAAAAGATATATACAGACCTGAAAACCCATATACGAACCCCAGCAGCTATAAGCTCGTGGTAAATGTCTAGAACCGAGGAAGGACAATCGTTCCAGTTTTCATTCACGAAATAACTGCAAAACCAAATCTATTCGGATCAGAACTGTTACAAAGTCTTAAGATATGGTAAGGTGAATTTTACTTGCAAGTATCCCATTTGGATGGTGCAACTTGTGGTGGGACATGGAGGGCTTTTTGAACCTCTGGAAGATTGAAATACACTTTGGAGTGTTTCTCCGTGCATGGATCATACTGTTCACTCACACGGCTATTCACCTTATAAAAAAAAAAAAAAACAAATAATGACATTACTTGGAAACCTATGCTATCAAAAACTAGGACGGAGTTCAAGGTCACTTACTGGTCTTCTTCTCTTTAGCAGCATTCTTGACTGGGAAGCACTTGCAACACAGGCCGGTGTGAAGACGCTGTAATGATCTATGTTACCGATTTCCTTGTCAGCTAGCTCCAGAACGTTATTACACGCGTCAGAGGAGTGAATAAACGGCTCGGGACCACACTGAAGTTTCAGTAAGGTGTATGTTTGGTCGGAGATAAAACCCAACGTCCAAATATACTGGAAAAGACCGAGCCTGTCTTGGAGATCATCCATCAGCCCATTTCCTACCTGTAAAACAACAAACATTCATCAACATCTTTATAGAGTTTTGCAGACCTTCTAGATAAATAAATCACACATGGATTTTGATAATAAGGACAGGCTCACCATGTAACCCTTCAGGTTGATTGTGTTTTCACCAGAAGCTTGGTTATGTCTTACAATGGCTTGGCTCAGCTGAGGAATGTAATGCCCTATAACAAACAAGCCAGAGAAGATTTTAAAACAAAAAAAAGTGGAAGTATTAAAAGGTAAGCGAAGCTTCTAAGTAGTTTACCTGCATAGCTCTCCCCAACAATGTAAAACTCTCTTCCTTTGTACTCTGGATGTCGCTCAACCCATTTCAGCAGAAAGATCAGCGAGTCTTGTGCTGTGTAAATCATAACACCACAACTATAAACCTCATCCACAAACAAGAGTATCTAAAAAGAAAATGAGATTAAGGCAGCTAAAACAATTACCAGTTCTCTTATCACCATTTGTAAGCAAATCAGATGAGGTGTTTGAGTATGAAAAGCCAACTCCAACAGGTGCATCAAGGAACAAAATATTCGCAGCTTCATAAACAAAAAGTTGCACCACAAGTTTTAAGCTCTATTGGAATCATATCTATCTCTCTGAAAACATAATTTGCACATCTCATTTCAATTTTTACCTTGGTTCCAAGAATATTGATTAAGGTAAAGAGTCTTCCCATCTGGCTTAATGTGAAACGGTCCAATCTCTTCAGCTTCACCAAATCCAACAGATGAACATCCTGGTCCTGTAAAGAGAGATAGTAAACAAAAACTCCATCTCAGACCAGATTGCTATGAAGATCCATCCATTCATTTTGTTTAAAGAATAAGAAAGTGAAAGCTTTTCCAAATCAAAAGTAGTGTTTAAAATCCTAGAAAAGAAAAGATCCCAACTTGATTGCAATTAAAAATAAATAAAATGGAGAAAGCTTAGGGCTTTTATACCTCCATTGAGCCAGAGAACAAGAGGCTTAGAGGCAGGATCTTCATCAGCTTCAAATAGCCAGTAGAAGAGCGCTCTCCCCAGTTTCTCATTCGTTGTAACGAACCCAGAATAATGAGCAAAGTTTACATTGAAATTCTGACCAGGCAGCTTCGAGACCTTGTCCTGTTCTTTCTGAGACAAGACGGCTTCACAGTTACAGAAATGAGCAATAGCTAGAATAGCGATAGCGAAGCAAGCCCCTCTGGTTTTAGCCATTGCTGTTTGTTTGTTTGGTATGTTCACGGTACAATGAACATTTAAAGAGTGAAGATTAGAAAGCAATGTGGGAGATGACGTCACAAAAGCTTACTCGACTAATCCAAAAGAATCGGACCTTCTTTTTTATATTTCACTCATCGTGCGTTGTGTGTTTGGTCCTAACGAATGTAACGTTCAACGCGGTTGGTCGTCGAACTGCAAAGGACTCATAAAGGCGTTTTTGGTTTGGCTGTTATTACTTAAGTTAGATTTTTGCTACATGATTATTACGAAGACCTTATCTGAAGAATTCGTAATTAGTCTGTTCTGTTCTGTTCTCAACCGCTGTTTTGTTATTAATAGAAAGCGTCACAGATTACAGACGCGAACGCAGAAAAACGTGGCCCTGCGTCTGCGTTGGAGATGCAGAAACTGTGGAACAAAAGCAACTGCCAAATGGCTTCACGTGTTATCTGCTATTGGGCCGCTTCTAAGCTACGTCACATTTCTCAACGAAACTATCTCTTCTTTCTTAGAAAATAAAAAATGAAAGCAATAACTTTTATGTTTCTTTACGTTTGGTTAGATAATTAAAAAATAAGGTTATATCAAGCTATGCCAAGTGAATGAATCTTGCGTGTCATTCTCAACTTTTTACTAATCTTTAACCTTCAAATAATTGACTCTATAATTGGATCCTTATCTGACGACGATTTGATAAAGCTCGAGGGTCCAGCACTATCGCAGCTTGTGGCTTCACGCTCATTCTACGCTGTAATCAATCCTTATATGGGCCTAAAGGATAACTTCAGATATATATACTGAGCTTATATATGAAAATTAGTTTTTTGAACTTTTAAAATAATTAGAAAATTTTAATTTGGATACTTTTTATGGTTTTAGGTTTAGTAAAAATACGAATTTACCTGGAATATTGGTTTAGGAGAAAGTAAAAACTTCCATGATTGATTTTCTAATAAAACTAAATTCTCCCTAACTAATTAATGATATGTTTTCAGTTTCCTTATCGCTTATACAATCAAAGACACTCGATATTTTCAATTTGTTAACAGATCAAGGCACTACAATTAATTGTACAGTATTTTATAATAGTAGAATCAAATCATTGATGAGCACACGTAAACAAATTTAAGATTGGTACCTTATGTCATGACATGACATATTATATAACTAGTAGGGCCAATATGATGGGAGCTTTGTTACTTACCATATCCATTTAACTCAACCACTTGTTAACAACGACGACCCTCTCAAAGTTAGATAATATGAGAAGATACATAATTTCCAAAAACATAGATAATTGAAATAGCAGAGGAAATAAACATGTGTTAAGATTAAACTAAACTGAAAAAGGTTATTCAAAGATCGGTTTCTACTTCATTAATATATACACATGGGAATGTATAACAATTTACAAATTAAGTCTATGAAGGCATCAGTTACCAGGGATTAACATGAGTTTGCATATTTACAAGAAAGCACAAAATAATATATATATATATATATATACTATATAAAGTGAGGAGTTTGTGGATTCCATGTTATCCTATTATCATTTTTGTGGGGTTGCGATGGCTCTGTTTGATTCCGAATCCAAAGCTAAGTTGTCAAATACGAATCTCATAAGATTCCTCTTTAATGTCAATCATATATTTTATGTTTGTTTCAGGTGGCAGCACATCATGACGGTATTAATTTTTGTTAAGAGTCTAATGAACTTTCTATATATCTAAATTGCTTTTCTTCTAAGTTATTAGTTTACAATATAACTAGCTTAAAATTCGAACTAAAAATATGTTTTAACATTCTCTCGTAACTTTTAAAGGCTTTCAAGCTTTTTACGTTTAGATAAGCTTCAACTGCTGCGTTGTTTTTGTGTGTTTATATCCCTATAGATATAGGATATATATGTTTCCATGTACGTGCATGTTAACAAACACAACTTTGCTTTTATACCTTCTATTGTTTCTCTAATATAAGATTTTGATAGAACATCATGAAATGTGTTTTATGTAATTGTAAGCATTCATTCATTCATTCAAGAAACAGAAAAAAATCGCATTCATTCGATATGTTATATTTTTATTTCACAATTCGATGTATGATATACATATCTTTCTTGTTGCTTAGAACTATATATAAGAATTATATATTTAGTAATGTATAGAATACATATCTTCAAAGACTCCCATGTGGAAGCTCAACCATTCTGATGACAAGCACTAGGCTTTGGAATTATGTGAGGTGTTACCTCTCTTGTCCACAGCATTTCATAAAGATAATCACAACCAAAAGGTGGTCCAGTTTACACCTTAGTGTTGTGAATATTTTTCATACATGTACAGAGTGCAGCATATATTGTTAAACGCAGTTATATTAAATACTTCAAAGGAGAAAACATAAAAAAAAAAAAAAAAATCAGTTATTTCTTCCTCCTATTTGGTAGTAAACAATGCAAAAGTCATTTTAATAAAACATCTCCCATGAGATCATACCAGCACTAATGCACCGGATCCCATCAGAACTCCGCAGTTAAGCGTGCTTGGGCGAGAGTAGTACTAGGATGGGTGACCTCCCGGGAAGTCCTCGTGTTGCACCCCTTTTAAAGTGTTTCAAAAAAAAAAAAAAAAAAACATCTCCCATAAATTTGCAACCAGTTACGGGCAAAAAATTGTGTAGAAACATTGAAATATCACTTTCAAAATATCGTTTTCAATGTCAAGCTGTTTGCATACTTAATTTAACTATTTTTCTCCACAGTAATAATGGACCTCTAAGGCCATTTTTGTGTGTAGGTGGTCCAGTTCACATCACATGCTGATCATATGATATGAAATGCTAAAATTGCTTTATACATATAGTAACATAGATGTGTGTTTCGCCAATTATACAAAACATAAGCTTACCGTATGATCAAACGCATAGACAATGGATTCAGATTTCGATCATGGCCACGATGGAGTCAAAAGAAATGAAACCAATACTGAATGTGGCCGTGATTCAGATTTAATTATACTAATTTTTGTTTTGTGTTGCTAATTTTGTGGGTTATTTTCGTTATAACGTTTCTTTCTTTAGAAATTAGAACCAAAATAAACTAATCCAAACTAACGTCAACACGTTTACTAGATTTCATCATAACTACCATATGAGTTGAGGAAATAACAGGGTTTAGTTTTTAATATATAAAACTATTGGGGCGAAATCGAAATAATTAAAAGAGGTACTGTTCTCCGGTAAAAAATAAGGCTTTATCTGTTCTTCTCTCGTAATACAGAGGGGAGAAGAAAAAACCAAAGGGTTTTCCTCCGACTCTGTGTTACGTGAGAGACCAAACTTACATCCGAAGCTTCTCCGTAACTTTCCAATTACAAAAACGTGTAAACATATTGAAAAAGAATAAAATTCGTTGTAGAGAAGCTCAGAGAAGGAGGAGGAGGAGGAAGAAGAAGAAGCCTTCGGGGTTTCGTAGAAGAAAAATTGAGGAATATTAATTGTTTAATTTTAGTGGGTTTCGTGAAGAGAACTTTGATCCTTGTTCGACTTTGACACTCGTCTCTTCACGCAATCGTCTTCCTTCGTCGTTTCACGTCTTCTAGGGTTTGCTTCAATTTTGTTCCTTTTGATTTAAAAAAAAAGTAAAATTTTCTGGGTAGGAAGGCGAAATTGGCTTAAAGTTTGAGAATTTGAGGATATCTCGTGGTGGGTACTTTGGAAAATATAGAAAGTCTTAGTCTTTGACGAATCTGTAGTCTGGTTCAAAGGATCGGAGATATAGAAAAGCCTTAGTCTTTGTTCTATAGAGATAGCTTTTGGTTTGGTTGCCTTCTTTGCCTATCTCTCTGTTTGGTCTTTTGGTGGCTACTACGATGAGCGCAAGCTTCACTGATGATGATGGCAAGCTTATTCTCTGCGTTGCAGAGAATGGCCATACATTTGAATTTAATTGCAGCGAGACAACTCCAGTTGAATCCGTGATGCGTTTCGTTGAATCTGTGTCGGGGATTAGCTTCTCTGATCAGCTTCTTCTCTCGCTGGACATGAAACTTGAGCCGCAGAAGCTGCTTTCTGCTTATGGGCTTCCTTCTAGTGATCGAGAAGTGTTTGTTTTCAACAAGGCTATGCTGCAAAGCAACTCTCATCCACCATTAAACGAAGATGTTGATTTACAGGAAGTTGATGATGCTTTACCTCCGGCTCCTCCACTGCATGAGCATCATCCCTTGGACGATGCGTTGGATCCAGCTTTAAAGGCTTTGCCTTTGTACGAGAGGCAGTTTCGTTACCATTTCCATAAAGGCCGAACCTTTTACAACTGTACGGTTGTGAAGCATCAGAACTGCGAGAGGTTGACGAGAGAGCAGAAGGTACAACAGCGGGCTGTTGAAGTTGCTACGAGGAATCTGGAGCAGTACTACAGGGTGATCTATCAGAACTTTCTTGAGTTTATGAAGCGTTATAAGCATCAGCACCGTCTCCACTCCGATCTGCTGATGAATTTTGGAAGGGATATTGAGAAACTGAGGTCGGTTAAGGTTCACCCTTGTCTGCAAACTGATTCGAGGAAATGCTTATTGGACTTTGTCAAGGAAGATAACCTCAAAAAGGCTGTGGAGAGTTGTGTAAGCTCTCACAAGCAGTTTGAGAACAAGATTGCTCAGTTCCAGCAGATGTTTGTCGAGGTCAAGCGCAAGGTAGAGGAGTTGTTTGCTTGCAGGGATTCCTTGACGATGAAGAACTTAGAAGCGACTGTTAAGGACCACGAACGATACATTAACGAGCAAAAGAGCATAATGCAATCTCTCAGCAAAGATGTCAATACGGTTAAGAAGCTTGTGGATGATTGCATGTCTAGTAGCCAATCGTCTTCATCTCTCCGACCTCATGATGCTGTTTCAGCCCTGGGTCCTATGTACGAAGTGCATGACAAGAATCACCTTCCCAAGATGCAGGCTTGTTATAACTCCATTTCAGAGTTGCTGGGTTTCTGCAAGAACAAGAAGAACGAGATGAACAACTTTGTACACAGTTACATGCAAAAGATAACGTACGTCACATACATCATCAAAGATGCCAAGTTGCAGTTTCCTGTTTTCAGAGAGGCAATGGTGCGTCAGGATGACTTATTTGCTGACCTGAAGTTAGTCCGTGGTGTTGGCCCCGCTTATAGAGCCTGCCTCGCAGAGGCTGTGAGGAGAAAATCCTCTATGAAGCTTTACATGGGCATGGCTGGACAATTGGCAGAGAAGCTTGCTATGAAAAGGGAAACAGAGGTCAGGAGACGTGAGGAGTTTCTCAAAACACATGGTCCTTTTCTACCTCGTGATGTGTTGTCCTCAATGGGTTTGTATGATACTCCAACTCAGTGTGATGTCAATGTCGCTCCTTATGATACTAGTTTGATCAATATCGAAATGGCAGACGTTGATCGATATGCTCCCGAGTATCTGGTTGGGTCACATTCAAAGGTTGCATCCTCAAGGAGTTCACTGGGCATGTCTAGTGATAGTTCGCTTTCCGCTGAGGCTGAGGAGATAAGTTTAGAAACTTTTGGTGATGTCCTAGAGGCTTCTGAATTAGTGGAGATAGCAGGAACCAGCAAGATGGAGGTTGAGAACGCGAAACTAAAAGCTGACCTTGCTTCTGCAATCTCTCGGATATGTTCATTAGGCCCACAAGTTGAATATGAGGTGCTGGATGGAAGTGAAGTAGAAAATCTGTTGAAAAATGCAGCAGAGAAGACAGAAGAGGCACTGCAGGCCAAAGATGAGTATGAGAAACATCTCATATCTTTGCTCAAGGAAAAACAAAGGCATTGTGATTCATATGAGAAACGCATTCGTGAACTGGAACAACGTCTCACTGATGAGTATCTACAAGGAAAGAGATATGTTAATAGTAAGGATGTGTCAGGTGCTTTGGAAGGCAACAAAGCTCGTGTATCTGGTTCGGAGCCCATGGATGAGGTCTCATGTGTTTCAAATCTTTCTAGCAAGCAGCAGCCATGTAAAGCGCGGGAAGGTATGGATGAGAATATGGTGGATTCCTCTCAGGTGCTCAGTCATCCGCTTGATTCCTCGATGCTGGAAAGCCAGCAAAACAATGAGAGAGGTGGAAAGGATAATGTGGTGGGGGAAATGGGTGTGTTTCTGAGTGACAGTTCGACTGCCGAGAGCCCACCAAAATCTTTGGGTAATAATGTGGTAACTAACATAGGTTTAGATACCAAACACAGTGATGGTATTATCTTGGAACTTAAAAACGAGCTGATGGAGAAGTCCAATAAACTGAGTGAAACAGAGTCCAAGCTAAATGGTGCTATGGAAGATGTAGCCAGCCTTAGCAGAGAGTTGGAAATGAATCAGAAAATTCTCGAAGAATCCCAGGTTTTGCAGTTATTTCATAATTTTTATTTATTTTTCTCTGCAATCTTTCCAACGCTGATATTAATCGCATTGTAAGATTAGGAACTAGTCTTTACTTTTTGGTATGTTATCTTTCATGAATTTCTGTTACTCTTCTGGTTGCTGGTATAAGCTTTGTCCATCATATGAACCTTTTTTCCCCTGAATTCATGTGGTAAGTATTGACTGTCTTGGTTGTAGATGAATTGTGCGCATTTGGAGAACTGCTTACATGAAGCAAGAGAGGAAGCTCAGACCCATCTTTGTGCTGCTGATCGTAGAGCTTCGGAGTACAATGCACTTCGTGCTTCAGCTGTGAAGATGCGAGGTCTCTTTGAAAGATTGCGGAGCTCTGTGTGTGCTGGCGGTGGGGTTGCTGGTTTTGCTGACTCATTGCGTACTTTGGCTCAAGCTTTAGACAAGTAAGTTCATATTTGTTACAATTGTTTCCAAAATTATAACCTTTAGTGTTCTTCCTCTCTTGTTATCCACTTTTAAAGCTCTTGTTTCTCATATTTTTTTATTTGGATTTGCATCTCTTTCTTTGCAGCTCCATTAATGACAATGAGGATGATGGCACTGTTGAGTTCCGGAAGTGCATCAGAGTTCTGGCAGACAAAGTTAGCTTCCTCTCCAAAAACCGAGAAGAATTATTTGAAAAGTGCCGGAATCTTGAAGCTACAAGTGAACAGACGATAAAGGACTTGAAGGAAAAGAAAGAGCTGGTGAAAACATTGTACACTAAGCACCAACTTGGGAAGCAGGTAGAAATCTGTGTTTGTTATTTCATCTGTGGGGATGCAGATTAAAACTTTTTCGAACTTTTTTGGACAGGCGAATAAGGAAAAGATATCGTTTGGTCGTCTTGAAGTCCATGAGATAGCAGCATTTGTGCTTAACCAAGCAGGGCATTACGAGGCAATCAACAGGAACTGCCCAAACTACTACTTGTCCTCTGAATCCGAGGCATTGTTCACAGACCACCTCCCTGACCGGCCTACATACATCGTTGGACAGATTGTCCACATCGAGCGCCAAACAGTGAAGCAGGCATCTACACTTTCAGCTTCTGCATCTCCCGAGGCTGGTAAGAGAGATTATCTCGGCTCGAGAAATCTGGCATCAAGTTCAATGTCAGCATCATCTTCAGGAGTAACAACAACGAACCCTTATGGTCTCTCTTCAGGATGTGAATACTTCATAGTGACAATAGCAATGCTTCCTGACACTGCTGTTCATCAACAAGCTTCCTGATCCTTTTGCTTGTTAAGGCAGATTGATATGATGGAAGAACCCCTCTCCCAAAAAAAAAGCAAAAAAATGTAAATACTTAAATAACCGGACAGTCCTTTAATTTGTGGGTGTTGGGTTTCATTTGTCTCTTTCTAAAAAAATATTTTATTTCATAACTTTCTTTCTGTATAGCTGATGATCACTGATCTTAGTTTAATCTTTTATCCCTTGTACATACTCTGCTTTGCTGTAATAAGATAACAATACAAATATATATTAAAAAAACAGTTTAGGATAAATAATGGATTGCCTCCACCTCTTGAGACAATAATAAAGACATTGTTTAATAATTAGGATGATCTACACAAATTTATTATCAAAACGTCATGTTCATATCCCTGTTGGGGTTTAGTTACCAAGAGAAGAATTTGATTTACAAGAGAGAAAAACAGCAAAGCTAAGTAGTTCATGTCTCCTATAAAATTATCTATTTATATGCATCACCACCATCTTCTTCTGAAATGTTGGACAAGAATTTTGGCAAGGATGTGATTCGGGGGAGGTGTAAGAGCAAATCGCTGAACGAGTCTTTCCTTAGCATACCCTGCGGTTTGCTGCTGGAAGCTGGATCAATAACTCTGTTGTTGTTGTCAGAAACTACGCCCTTGAGATCATTGAGTTCAGACTTCAATCCAGTATTGTTGAGCTGTGAGTTTGCAGCGACGTTGGGATCCTTGTACAAGAGGTTGAATAAAGAATTAACCCTTGGCATTAGAGACTTCTCATCTGGTGGTGCATCGAACTGGATATTATCACTTAGCAGCTGCTGTTTCAAGCTCTCAAATTTCTCCAGATGTTCCGGATGATTTCCACCAGCAGAATCAGAGAGAAATCCAACGAAATCGCTCACTGATATGGATTGTTGTAGTCCAGGTACTTTTATCTGACTCGAATCAGTTGATAATAATGCAACGAAATCACTCACTGACATTGATGGGTGTACTCCAGCTTCTCCTTCAACCTGATTCAAATCCGTTGTGTTGTTTGAATCACAGAGAACCGCAAGGAAATCGCTCAGTGACACAGATTGGCGTAGTCCAGGAGCTCCTATCTGACCACAATCCGTTGTGTTTCTTGAGTTGACCGCTTCAACACCTTCATTTCCTCGAGCATCTATCACTAGATATGAATGAAAGCAAAAACACACAATCAAAATTTGGCTCAGTAGAAGTGAAAAGGAAAACAACAGTTCCAAATAAAGAACTATGAAAAATACCTGAGCTGGGCGACGGAGCTTCATGAGACAGATACATATGTTCAGATGATGACTGAGCCCCAACTGGAGATGCTATTGAAGGACATGTGCTAAGATTCAAATTCCCATAAGGATCACCCTTTGATTCACTGGGATCCTCAAAGATAGATGGCCGTGCATCAAAGTAAGGAGAGTCCATTTTTATCTCTGGCTCACGGCTAAGATGGAACAGTCGATGATCACACTGAACGAGCTTCTCGAAATGTTTGTTCATTATCCCTTGAGCACATTGCAGAAAATGCTGCCTAACAGATTTACAAGGAGATTATCGTCAGCTCAAGCTAGAACATAAACATATTCCACCAAGAAATGCTAACTTTTTCAATTACATGAATCCTTCCTTTCCTCCTAAGAGCAGAGGACACAAGAAAAATTTGTACCTGTACATGCTAGCTTGGCCATCAGTAAAATCTGATGTTGCCTGCCACAAAGTATGTTTTCTAGGCTGTGGGTTCGTTTCCCGGAAAAATAAGGGCTGCCTAGCAAGCTGAAACAAAAATAAAGAGTTGAACAAAAGCAATATGATGATTTGCCAGTGAAAAGAGCGTGAGTGAATCTTGTTTTACCACGAGAGTCAATGTTCCAGGTCCATCCTCAGGACAGTTTGCCTTTAAATCCCAAATATCTGACCATTGGATCTCGATTTTGCTCTTAAGACCTTGTTCCAACACTTCCCAAACAAGTTTGTGCTTTGCAAAGTAACACTTGGCCACCAAATCACCTTCATACCTTGATTTGTACTACACACAACAACAAAAAAACAAATAGAACCCTGTCAAGTCTGATCACTGAAAGCAAGCACCATGAAACATATATCAAACCAAAAAAGCAAAAAGCTCACCTCCCAGTTCCCGATCTTTAAAACAGTTGCAGGGAAGTTGGAAGCTTTAAGCTTCTCAATACTTCCTGGCGCTAACGTCGCTCCAGCTGATGCAGCAGTGATACATTTACTTTCCTTCTTAACACCAGAGCCAACCGCATCGGCTTGCAGCGTTTCAGATTTTTGCGTAAGCCTCATCTGAATCAAATCCAACAAAGATGGACTCTTCCTAAGGCTTAATCCAAGAGGACTCGGCTCATCAAGCGGATTATACTTGGCCGGTGCCATTGACGACGAGCTAGTCCCAGAGCTCCATAACTAGGAAAAGAGATAAATCACGAAACATATAATCAACTCCATGAAAACACACAAAACCTAATCGAAAAACAGAGACTTTACAATTGAGCTAATTGGGAAAAATAAGAGAAAGAACAAACCCTAGATCGCTTGTTGAGAGGACCATGCACTTCTTCTAAATCATCCTCCGCGATCTCCAGCTTCACAGGCAGCTCATCTCGGCACTTTTCAGACTCCGGTTTCATAACCCCAGATTTCCTCATTTCCACCATCAAAACACGATACCCTTTCTCCCTGATTGAATCCCAGATTCAGGTAAACCAATTCGATAGCGAAATCACGAATACGAAAGAAAAAAGTTTGGATTTTTGTTTTCACAGAGGATTATCCAGAACGCGAAGAGAATCAGCAAACCCTAGAAATCAGATCTCTCTCTCTCTCTCTATTTGATTGAAAAGGAGGATTCTTTTGGCGGCTAGCGACGCGAGTATCTCGCGTTGTATGCCACGCGCTATTGTAATTTGACTGAAAAGTCCAAAGTAGCCACCGCTTTGTGGGTGTGGAAGGAGGGTTAATATAGTCAGTTCGTAATATTTAGTAAATGTTATAATTAATTCGCTGGCGGACAGCCAGTAGTTCTTGATATATTGGGTGGGTCCCGGTAATTGCTTATTCTTGTGACGGCTATAGATAGAGAATTCGCCACGTGTTACTCGTCTTCACTGCCTAATTTGTTAGCTTTTTTTGTAGTCACTAGTCAAAGTCAACAATGTTGTCTTAAGCCACATAAGGTAGTCAGGACTGAACAAAATACAATCTTGTTGTCTTAAGCCACTTAAGGTAGTTAGGACTAAATTTAATACAAATCTTCTCTTACACCTACACAAATGAAATCAAGTAAAACTTGAAAGTAAACTCTCATTCTAATTGTGGTTGAGAGTAGACCAAGACTTCAAAATTTTCTTATAGAAACAAGCATAAATGGAATAAAATCTCTTGAATTTGTGCTTTAAATGTTAACAAAATACATTACCAAGTAAATTATGAATATCATAAAAATAAAAATCCATAAAATTGGAACATATTCATTTAAAATCTTGTTTTATTTGAATTTTAAACAAATATTTAAAAGGAGTTTAGTTGCAAGAATTACAGTCTCTGCCACGTCTCATGTTTAATATAGAAAGCAAACCTCAAGAACTAGAGTATATTATATTTTGATGATAAATATAGTAAAGTAAGGTTTTAGCTAGGTATTTTATAAGTTTACACGTAACATCAGTTATCAGTACATATCATCTCTCAAATTAATTTAGACTGCAAAAAAGCTTGAGTCAAACGATATTCAGTGTTATAGGTCCTTTATCTACGGACATCCCTCTCCCGTGGAATGGCAAATGGAGAAAACGAAATGAAAAAAATGACTGATGGCTCAAATTATAAGTCACAACAGAAAATAAAAAAACAGAAATAATATCTTTGTTTTCTTTCTCCTCAACGCTCTTTTCCTTTTGTGTGTGTATGGGATTTGTTATGTTTGTTACAAGCTGATATTCATCAACCTATCAACCTCATTTGGAAAAAAGAGGTTTTGAAAGAAGAAGAAAGAGCAATTTCGTAAATGGAGAATGATATATATAGTAACCACTAAGCATTTCTTGATCCTTCATCAATATCTTTGAGATCAATCTTTCTTTGAAAGAACAATGCCTGTGCCAGATCCACGGGCGGGGCAGGCATTCATCTGTCTCATCACCTTATTTCTTTTCTTGTCGATTGCTGTCGGAGGCGGTTGTCTAATTGCATACACAGTCCTTCCTTACCCTCCAATCTGGCTAGCCTACCTAGGCATTTTCTTTGTTTGTCTCCCTTGGTTCTTTTGGATCCTAACATTTTCATACCGCATTGTTTCACGCTCTTTTGGATTTAGGATGGTCATTGGATCCGGTGGTAACAATAACAATACCAATGGAGAGGCTAAGCCACGCGATCTTGACCCTCCTGAGCAATCGTTAGAGTCTCCTGATGGTGATCCAGAGGCGATGGCTCGTCAACAAGGTCAAATTCTAATGTCGATGGAAGGGAACCAATCTAAAAAACGAATGTCAACCTCCAGTGTCGGTTCACATGAAAGTGAGATGCCACTAGCCATTTCTATGGGCTCATGATCATATATGTTTTGATACATAATGAGATATATTGACATTGATAGCATCAGGACAGAGATGCTAGCCAGATGCTTTAGCCTCTTGAAAACATGGATATATTTTTGCTGTTTCTACTTTGTATCTTATACAGATAGATTTGTAGATTCAACAAAAGAAGAAGAAGAAGAAGTCTCAAACCCAAACCCCAACAAAGTTGAGGTGATTTTCCAGTTTATGTTTATAAATTAAGAGAGAAATGTTTGTTACAAAGGGGTACAGTCTGAGATGTTTTCACGTGGTGCATGTGTAATGCGGATTTTATAGGATAGATAAACATTTGAGATTCATAAAAGTTATGTAATTTTGTATATATATAACTAGTTCTGCTGTACATGAAGCCTTTGATTTTAGGGCTAACACTTGGGAGGTTCTTTAACTTGACATACAAGCCAAGATATCGGATTGTTAAGTACCAAACGCTGGCATTGACAAATGGGTCACTTTATGATCAGTCATGTTTGAACATTTGGCAAAATTACAACCATTTTTGGTTTCCTGATCACTCTTGAACTTTCCTCGGGGAAATTGCTTTAATAGGAGAAAGCAGAAGAAGATAAATATTTTCTTTTGACTAAACAACTAAGCGACAAGCTTTAGACAAACGAAGAAACATTGCAAAGACATGTCATTTACAATAACTCTAGTTTCTAGTGTGGTCAACATAATGGTGCTAAGCACGTGAATATCCATCATTTGACTCTTGCTTGCTATACATAATCACACCGAGAAACAACCATTTATCTTTCATTTCTGCATGCGTTATGCATATATGAGGAATTGAGGATTACAGTGGTAGCTTTATAACAGTAGTTACTAATGATAATAACATACATATATCTTCATCAAAGTCATTGTCATTTAGTACTCTTCTTCAGAAAAGTATAATTGACTTCCTTTGTTTTATTTCTATCTGGAATACTCTACATGAGCAATTAGGTGTGCTGTATGTTTTATTTTGCTTGAATCAATTTAACATTCTTTCAAAAAAAAAAGATTTAGATATTGTTCTGAATTTTTCCTAATAGATTTGTATCTAATTATATCAAATTTCATTTGTAGATGCGTATAAAACAATAAAAAATTTATTTGTATTTTTTGAGAAAATGTAAAATAAGTACATAAATAATATTTTGGTGAGCAACGTTAAATTCAATAACTTTTGTTCATATGTATGAAACGTTTATCTTAAGATTTCTGGAGAAACTGAAGCCACGAACGGACCACGGACGACTAGACGAGTAAGATATGTGTGCTAGGTTCAATGATTCTGAATAATTTGGCAGTACGTACATGTGTAGCCAACACAAAAGAAAGAAAAAGACATCTACAAAATATTAATATTTGAAACTAATAGAGCTCCAAGTGGAAGTAAAGTGGGAGCAAGACACCACACGGCAAGGGACACACAAATGAAGGAGAGACAAAGTTATATAGAAAGCTTAAGATCATATGATATGTCCGAATCATCTCATGTGCAAACTTCTTTTTTTTTAAACGGGTTTGTTGATTTTTTATTATTATGAAAATTTTGTTGGTATTAGTGTTCTAAACACTATTGTCGTACTAATTACGGAGTTTATAATGTCATCATCGCTTACCAGACTCGACCAAAATAGTGAAATTTTTACTGATAAGAAAATAAAGATATTGAGGCATTGTTTTTCTAAATATTTTATGGATGAAGGCTTAGAGAAAAATCGTGTAGTCGATTTTGAGGGTAATCAACATATATACCCAGAATAAAAAATGCAATTAGCCATATTAGAATCTTGATGTGTCAAGTGAAATATATAACATACAATCCATGTGATTTCAGATTCTTGATATGTTTGATATGGAAGACAGATATATACATATATATATATATATAAATATACATACATACATGTAGAGAAAGTTAGTTGGGGGCTAACAAGTAACCATCGTAAGTGTTTGGTAAAAATATTATTTTCTGAAGTAGAAGAAGAAACAAAAAAGAAAATAGAACAGACCAAACACTTATGATGAGTAGCCATCATAGTTCCCATTTCTCCAAGAAAATTTATTGTTTACTTTCAGTTTTCTTTTTAATTCCTTGACGAAGAGCTTTTCCTCGTAGCTCTTATGATTATAGTTAAGGTTAGGTGTGAAAAGTAACCGAATGTAAATTAGGCTTTCGGCGAAAATGCTACTTGTATAGAACCAAAAAGTGTTAAATAATCCAAAACAATCATCAGTCTGATAAACTTTGTCACCTTTGTTCTCGATTGTTTTCACTTTTCTTCTCCTTATAATTAATCTCCATCAACAATCTTGGTTGGTACATACTTAAAACGAATAATAGCAACAAAAAAGGTTACGAACTCATGATCATTGTAATTACATGTATGAAGTCACTTGCGAACGTATGTGTGACATTAAGAAGGTGCAGACAACCTATCAGATGTTGACCATCACCTAAATGTAACACTAGCTTGTCTTTGAGAGTTTGTTTGATTTATATAATATTATTATATCTATAGATGGTACTAATTTTATACTGAATCTGATAAACCAAAGTACATACTAAATTGATAAAGATACAAAAGTCGTTTGATACAGTTTTAATCTTAATCCAGAGTAGCTAACACAGGAATGAATGATCACTTTACTCGAACACCAAAGTAACTCAAACCACCTTTTTCAAAACATTGGTTATATAATATAAGAAAAAGAGTGGTCTAGCTCTTATCCTCGGCTTGTTATTATTCACATATTTCTTAAAACAGTTTGTTTTATATGAACTGTAGTTGTTCTAAAGCATGCGTTTCTCTTATACTAATCCATACTTAAACTATAATGTACTATCTATTACGCATTGTTTAATCCATTGTTGCTATTCAGAACCATAAAATATGATTTGGTCTCCTTGTGTTTCTTGTTAGTGACATCTACGAGGAGAAATAAAAAGTAAGTCTTGAAATATCTTATTTTTTTTGGTTTAATGAGAGAAAAGAGAAGAAGAGACTCTTTTAATGATCAAAAATTAGGTGGCGCGAAAATAACGCCCTCTCTCTCTCCCTCTCTCTCTTTAATCTTTAATCTCTCTCTCTCTCTCTCTGTGATCCTTCAATCGCCCCCGATCAATTCGTCTACCTCTGGCGTTTCTGTTCACGAGCATTCCTCATCATCGCCAGCGGCGAAAGACTTCTACCGGTTGATTGACTCCGATCGCGTTTGCATTTCCTCATTTCAATCTCAAAAAGGCATTTGAAGATTTCGCGGAGGAGAATCACATCCTGGTAAGATATTTTCTAATTCCCCGAGCTCGAGATTCCTCGGATCTTCTTCGCATTTTGGTGTTATCAATTCCCCAATTTTGATTCTACCCCAAAATCGTAAGAACCCTAAAAAAAAATAGTATTCTCTTGTGTATATATTGAAATTTCGTTACTTTGCGATCTGAGATTTCGTAGGGTTATTAGGTAAAAGGAATGTTTTATGGGTTTGATTAGAAAAATGTTTTTTTTTTGTTTATAGGAAAATTGCTAAATTTGTTTCGATTAATGACGAGTCTGTGTCATGAGAGACACAACTCGGCCAGTAAACAGACAAATCTCCATTTCTGTCTTTGGATTTTTCGTCTTAAACACTGATTAGTATTGTTTTCTTGTTTCTTTTGTGAGTTTGTTTCCTTCACTTTCTCAATTTAGTCAAAGTTTTCAAACATCAGGAATCATCACTCTTACTGCAATTTCATCATTTTGATTCATAACGCGTGGTCCCCTAACTGGAGAAACATCATAATCTGTAAAATGTCCTTATGTGTTTGTTGTTATTTAAGTTTCTTTATTGTCAAATATTGTTAAAAATCTCAAGCTGCTAGTTTCAGTAAGTTTCTTTTGTTATTTTCCTGCTCTTTGATGGAAAAAAAAGAAGAAGAAGAAGATGATTGGTCCCCTTAATTTTTCTCCAGCCAGTCTGATAATGTCACTTCTGTGATAATGACACTGCAGCAGATTCTTCTTTCAAAAAATCTTCCCATTAAAAAATTTATTCCTGATATTGTTAAAACCTGCAACTAACTAGTTAGAACTCAACCCACCTTTACTGTACTTTACAAATTTATATATCTATTCTTTGTATTGTCTATCTTACTTTTTCCTCCTGGGTTTTGACTTTCTTGCAGAATAAAAAAGACTAGAGGCATATGAACTGCTGAATCCAATCAATGCAAGTTTGTTTCATTAAAAGCTTGAATGGATGTAGCAACTGATACTACTACAAGACGGCGCCTTGTTCCCTCTGATAAGAACAATGAATCATCCGCTGCTGTCACTCGCCGTCCTCGAACACCAACAGAAGTCAGTTCAAGATACAGATCACCGACACCAACCAGAACCGGGAGATGCCCTTCCCCAAGCCTCACAAGGCCTACTGTTTCTTCCATCTCTCAATCCGTATCCGCCAAAAGAGCTGTTTCGGCTGAGAGGAAGCGTCCTTCGACACCTTCATCTCCCACTAGTCCATCTACGCCTGTACGTGACGTGTCTATAGACTTACCGGCTTCGTCTAGGAGGTTATCTACAGGACGTTTGCCTGAAAGCTTATGGCCTTCTACTATGAGAAGCCTCAGTGCTTCCTTTCAGTCGGACTCTTCTGTCTCGGTCCCTGTTCGTAAGAAGGAGAGACCGATTAGTAGTTCTTCTGGTGACCGAACGTTGAGACCTTCTTCTAATGTAGCTCAAAAGCAGAAGGCGGAAACGGTCTCTGTGTCAAGGAAACCTACGCCAGTGAGGAAAGTAAGTCCTCTGAAAGGGAATAATAATAATGCATCTGATCTTTCAGAGAATTCGAAACCTGTGGATGCTCCTCATAGTCGGTTAATAGAACAGCATCGATGGCCTAGTAGAATCGGTGGAAAGATCAATTCTAACTCACTAAACAGAAGTTTGGATCTTGGAGACAAGGCTTCAAGGGGTATGTCTACTACTTCAGGAATGAGACCGTCTCCTAGGAGAATGTCACTACCTTTGTCCAACGGTTCGAAACCTTTGCATAAAACTTCTACAAACACATCTAGTAACGGTGATTTATTGTCTCCGACGAAGTCAGAAGATAATAACATAGCTCGGAGTTCTGGAGCCCAAAGACTCTTGTCTGCAAGTTCGCTAGATAGAGCGTCCTTAGCATCGACTGTAGCTAAGCTGCATCCATTGTCTGCTCCTGGATCTCGCCCTGCTTCACCCAGTAGAGCTTCTTTTTCGTCTTCAAGAGGCATGAGTCCTTCTAGAGGACTAAGCCCTGCAAGAGGGTTGAGTCCTGCAAGAGGACTAAGCCCTGCAAGAGGGTTGAGTCCTGCAAGAGGACTAAGCCCTGCAAGAGGGTTGAGTCCTGCAAGAGGTGTAAGTCCTGCAAGAGGGTTAAGTCCTTCGCGTGTCACAAGTTCTTCCTCTTTTGCTAGACCATCAACTCCACCTTCAAGAGGGGTAAGTCCTTGCCGGATAAGACAAACCAGCGATTCTACACAATCCAGTACTACCACAACTTCGGTTCTCAGCTTCATCACGGATGTCAAGAAAGGCAAAAAAGCTAACTACATCGAAGACGTTCATCAACTGCGTCTGCTCCACAATAGATATTTACAGTGGCGGTTTGTAATTGCGCGAGCTGAAGCTGCAATGTACATTCAACGTTTAACTTCCGAGGTATATAACACTTTCTATCCTCTATACCAACATGAACGGTTCTCAAACTAATTGATGAAAAGGAATCTAATATTTCAGGAAACATTATTCAATGTGTGGCATGCGATATCAGAACTACAGGATGATGTGACCAGCCAAAGGATTGGTCTGCAACAGCTAAAGTTAGAGATCAAACTGAACTCACTATTAAACGATCAAGTAGGTTTCTCTCTCTCTGTTGTATACTGACTTTACATACATCATATTATGCTATGCTGATGCATAAATATATGTGCACAGATGGTGAGCCTTGAAGAATGGGCCACACTTGAAAGAGACCATGTTAGTTCTTTAGTTGGAGCCATAGCAGATTTAGAAGCAAATACTCTCCGCCTTCCAGCGACTGGAGGAACAAAGGTTTGTATCGTTACTATTGCGAATACGCCTGGAAACTAAATTGAAGAATATAGTACTCATTTTAGAACTTTTTTTTTACAGGCGGACGTTGAATCTTTGAAAGGAGCTATGTCCTCGGCACTCGATGTAATGCAGTCTATGGGATCGTCTATTTGGTCGTTACTCTCAAAGGTGAGACTTTTCTAGGTCTCTAAGTTAACACTCTCGACATAACTCTCAGCATTGCTCTTTATGATTGTATCTGCAGGTAGAGGAGATGAATAAAATGGTCTCAGAACTCGCTGATGCAGTTGCAAGAGAGAGCTCTATGCAAGGAAAATGTGAAGATCTTCTAGCCTCAACTGCGATCATGCAGGTAACAAAAACAATCCTGTAGAATGAAATTCGTTAAAAAAATGAACTGAAACAGAGTTTTGGTGGGGCATGGAACAGATAAAAGAGTGTAGCCTAAGGACTCATCTGATACAAACTAGGAGAGAAGAAGATGCAGAGGTGGAGACTCCTCCAGTGTTGCCACAAAGCAAGTTTCCATGGCCATAATATAACAGTTCCACTCCCCAACACTGATGACTAATCTTCACCTGTAAATTGCTGGTTTTGATCTTTGCTTGTTAGAAGTCTCTTGTTTTTTTCTTGTGTATGAAACATTAGCATAGGGAAAGAAGGAAGTGGAAGATCGCGAGTTCGAAAGTCTTGGGAAGAGTAAAAAAGCAATTTAATTGTTTAACATGTAAACTTTCTTTGAGGCCTTTTATTTATATAGATTCGATTAGTTTAGTGTTTCATAACAATTGGCTTTTTATATAATTGAAAATCTAACCGCATCATGTAATCGTGTTTTTCATACACTGAAAAACGTTTAAATGTTGCTCAAAAAAAAAAAACGTTTAAATAAATAATAACGGTAGAACACAAAATGAGTCGTTTCGTTTCGTTTTCGCAAAAAAAAAGGCCGACAAATGTTACTACGGACAGTATCAGCCGCTGCCACCGCCGAGACAACAACCGTCGCAGTGATAAACAACAACAAGAACAGCTTCTTCGATCTCTTCAAAACATCAACTTCTGTCTCTCACCTTGCCCAAATCCATTCTCAGATCATTCTCCATGGCTTCCAAAACGACATCCAACTACTCACAAAACTCACTCAACGACTCTCCGACCTCGGCGCCATTCACTACGCTCGCAACCTCGTCCTCTCCTTCCAGAAACCTGACGTTTTCCTCTTCAACGTCCTCATGCTCGGCTTCTCCAAGAACGGATCACCTCACTCTTCGCTTTCTCTCTTCTCCCATCTAAGGAAGAAACACACTGATCTCAAACCCAATAGCTCCACTTACACCTACGCTATCTCCGCTGCTTCGGCCTCTCGTGACGAAAGAGCTGGCCGTGTGGTTCATGGGCAAGCAGTCGTTGATGGGTTTGACTCGGAACTACACGTTGGCTCGAATATAGTCAAGATGTACTTCAAGTTTTCGCGGGTGGATGATGCTCGGAAGGTGTTCGATAGAATGTCTGAGAAAGACGTGGTTTTGTGGAATACCATGTTATGTGGATACAGAGAGAATGAGATGTATGAGGAATCTGTTAAGGCTTTCAGGGATTTGATCAACGAGAGCTCTACACGTTGGGACGCAACCACTGTGTTGAATATACTCCCTGCTGTTGCGGAGTTGCAGGAGCTGAGACTTGGGATGCTTATACATAGTCTTGCGATGAAGACAGGGTGCTACTCCCACGATTTTGTTCTTACGGGTTTCATCTCGTTGTACTCAAAGTGTGGAAAGGTTGAAGCTTTGAATGCTCTGTTTCGAGAGTTTTGTACACCAGATGTTGTAGCTTACAATGCTATGATTCACGGGTATGCTTCTAATGGCGAGACTGAGCTCTCATTAAGTCTTTTTAAAGAGCTGGTGTTGGCGGGAGCAAGGTTGAACTCGAGCACGCTGGTGAGTTTAATCCCTGTCTCTGGCCATCTTATGCTTGTGTATGCCATTCATGGTTACAGCTTAAAATCAGGTTTCTTGTCTCATGAATCTGTTCCCACCGCATTGACCACGGTTTACGGTAAATTGAACGAGATGGAATCAGCCAGAAAGGCTTTTGATGAATGTACGCAGAAAAGCTTGGCGTCTTGGAACGCAATGATCTCAGGTTACACTCAAAACGGGTTGACAGAGGATGCGATATCTCTGTTCAGGGAAATGCAGAAGTCTGAGTTTCGTCCAAACCCTATCACGATAACTTGTATTCTATCGGCTTGTGCGCAGTTAGGAACGTTGAGCTTAGGGAAATGGGTACATGGTCTAGTAAGGAGTAGCGATTTTGAGTCTAGCATATATGTGTCGACTGCTTTGATTGGTATGTATGCAAAGTGCGGAAGCATTGCAGAAGCACGTCGGTTGTTTGACTTGATGCCGAAGAAGAATGAAGTCACGTGGAACACAATGATTTCTGGTTATGGGCTCCATGGACATGGGCATGAAGCTCTGAGTATCTTTACTGAGATGTTGAATTCCGGCGTTGCACCGTCCCCAGTCTCTTTCCTCTGTGTTCTTTACGCTTGTAGTCATGCTGGCCTGGTCAAGGAAGGTGATGAGATATTCAATTCCATGATCCACCGGTATGGTTTTGAACCATCGGTCAAGCATTACGCTTGCATGGTTGATATTCTTGGCCGAGCAGGACATTTGCAGAGAGCATTGCAGTTTATAGAGGCAATGCCTGTTGAGCCGGATCCTTCCGTGTGGCAAACACTGCTTGGAGCTTGTAGAATCCACAAAGACACAAACCTTGCACGTACTGTCTCCGAGAAGCTGTTTGAGCTAGATCCAGACAATGTTGGATACCATGTTTTGCTGTCGAATATCCACTCAGCTGATAGAAATTATCCACAGGCTGCTACGGTCAGACAAGAAGCAAAGAAGAGGAAACTAGGCAAGGCTCCTGGTTATACCTTGATAGAAATTGGTGAGACGCCTCATGTCTTTACCTCCGGTGATCAGTCACATCCACAGGTAAAAGCAATCTATGAGAAGCTAGAGGAGCTTGAAGGGAAGATGAGGGAAGCTGGGTATCAACCAGAGACTGAGTTGGCCTTGCACGACGTGGAGGAAGAAGAAAGGGAGCTGATGGTGAAATTTCACAGCGAGAGGCTAGCCATTGCCTTTGCACTCATTGTCACCGAACCAGGAACTGAAATCCGGATCATAAAGAATCTCCGGGTCTGTTTAGACTGTCACGCCGTAACCAAACTCATCTCAAAGATCACAGATAGAGTGATAGTTGTAAGAGACGCCAACCGCTTCCACCATTTCAAAGATGGTGTTTGTTCTTGCGGAGATTATTGGTAGTGACTTCATAAGTCATACTGTAACATTACATCACTCATAATTGATAATTCTTGTTATACATTCTTTATGACTAATCTCAAAAGTTGTGGAAGATCTTCATTCAAATAATCTATTTCTATGGTTATACATTCATGGGAATGCAAGATGGATATTTCATTTTAAAAACATTTATTAAATAAAAAGTATTCACATAATATCCAAAGATAGTGTTGACAAAAAAGGAAGAAAGTCATACGATCATATAAAATAAAAAGCTTATACTTAAATTACGTATTTGAAATAATGGTCGTGTTAGTACTCTGTCAGGCCCAGTAACTAAAAGGCCCAAACCCTAAAACGCTTGGGGGGAGAAGCCGATAACGAAAATAAAAACAGCATCAAACGCTCTCTCCGCCGCGTTCGTTCGTTTCTCACAAACTCTCCTCTCCTCACCTTAAGATAGAGCTTCTTCAATTTTTGTCTCTCTGATCAATACCGCGAAGAATCCCAGTGATGTTGAGCTTGAGGCCAGGAGGAGGAGGTCGTGGAGGAAGCAGACTCTTTGCCCCACGTTCCACCTTGTCTTCTTCTCCCTCTGATCTTACCAATGCCGAAGACGCGCCTTCTTTTGCCGTTAAGGTTATTCATTCGTTTCACCATATCCCTCTTGTGAGCTAGATAAGCTGTAAATTCGATTCCTTTATTTGGTTTTTGAATTGGATTATGGATTGCTGATTCGTGTTCGGTATGAGTTTTTTTAACACAATGCAATGCAATGTCCTAATTCTTGGTGGGGCGCTTAAGCAATGCGACTTTGCTGTAAATATGGACAAAGATTGATACTTGTAGGCTTTTTTTAGGTGGGCAGTCTTTTAGTTTTGTGTTGCTCATAAAGGACCCTACGTACATGTTATTGATTTGAGAACTCTTGCGTGTTGTTGAATCTAACCATGTTTTTTCAATTCTGAGGTTGATGTTTTAATAGTTTGTTTATGTTTTTGTAGAGAGGAGATTCAAGATTTGAAGGACGTGAGATTGTGCGGTTCACCAGAGAACAGCTTCTTCAGCTTAAAGAGGTAATCATGCGTCACTTTTTTTTTTTTTTTTAATGTTTGCTCAAGTTAAATGGTATGCTTTGGTTAAAATGTTTGTTAGCACTCTTGAGGTTGTTGTAGGTCAATATATTCGCTTATCATTTTTCTTGTGCAGGGGAGCCAAGTCTCTGATGAAATCCTGAAGCTTGGTCAGGAAATCGCATCTGATCTTTTTGGCGAAGAGCAGAGCTGGGCCCGTTCAGAAAATAAGGTGATTGTTTTGCTTTCTAGCTTTGTTGGAGAAGCAAGGAACTGAGCTATTTAAATGCTTGACGAGTTTTTCTTTATTATTATTTCAGATTAATTTTTTAATTCCACTTCTTGTTTGCTCTTTTCAGCCTGCAGTTCAACTTCAAAATCGTTACTCGGAGACTGATAACCGTGATTGGCATAGTCGTGCCCCAATTCCTTCCCCAAGCAAAGAAAGGTCAAGGGAGGACCAACGCGAATCTAGAGAGGGGTATAATGGATCAAACCAAGGGGTGAGTGTTGAATTTTGACACTTTTATTTTTGACAATTCCTTAGGTTGCTTTTAGGTGGTTATTGCTTGTAACTAAACATCATAACTTTTGCTGAAACAGTCTGGTCCTCCTCCTGCCTTGGTGAAAGCAGAGGTCCCATGGTCAGCTAGAAGAGGAACTCTTTCAGAAAAGGACCAAGTCCTCAAGACCGTTAAAGGGTATATTGTATTCTTCACGACTTTATCTTTGTGTTTGTGGTTATTTGCTTCATATAGTTTAATGAATCGTTTAGTTCTGCTTCTCTGCAGTATTCTGAACAAGATGACTCCTGAGAAGTATGATCTTCTTAAAGGTCAACTAATTGACTCTGGCATCACTTCTGCGGATATTCTAAAGGTATCCCCAGTTCTGTCTGCATTGGCTTGTTTGTAGTTATCTCTTCATGGCATGATTTGGTTTTATTCTTAAATTCAGGGAGTGATCCAGCTGATTTTTGAGAAGGCCGTTCTGGAGCCCACATTTTGTCAGATGTATGCTCTTTTGTGTTTTGATATCAACGGAAAGCTGCCTTCGTTCCCATCAGAGGAAGCCGGTGGAAAAGAAATAACATTCAAAAGAGTGCTTTTGAATAATTGCCAAGAACAGTTTGAAGGCGCTGACAAATTGAAAGAAGAAGTCAGACTGATGACTGATCCAGCGCTAGAAATGGAGCGCAAGGACAAGGAAAGAATGGCCAAGCTCAGAACATTAGGAAATATCCGTTTAATTGGTGAACTTCTGAAGCAGAAGATGGTGCCTGAGAAGATCGTTCATCACATCGTCCAGGTATTATGACTACTACTCACGCTCTGCTTTTGTACCGTTCAAAAGTTAGTTTCATGTAATGCTTTTAATGTAGAGCTCATGGTTAAGTCTGTGTCTGGTCGCAGGAGCTTTTAGGAACCGACACTAAAGTTTGCCCACCAGAGGAAGATGTAGAGGCTCTTTGTCAAGTTTTCATCACCATTGGAAAACAACTCGATGAGAGCCCAAGATCACGAAGTATAAACGACATGTACTTCACCCGTTTGAAGGAACTAGCAATGCACCCGATGCTAGCGCCACGATTGAGATTTATGGTCCGTAATGTTGTTGATCTGCGAGCTAACAAGTGGGTACCAAGGCGTGAGGAGGTAGTATTTATAGAGCCTATACGTCATTACTCAGAGATTTATCTATATTTGCTTATGTTTTGTTCTTGCTTTGTAAAATGGCAGATGAAAGCCAAGAAAATCACTGAGATTCATTCCGAAGCAGAAAAGACTCTTGGGCTGCGCCCTGGTGCTATGGCGAACATGAGAAACAACAACAACCGTGGTGGTGCGGATGCTGGTGCAGCTGATATTCTTGGCTCCGGAAACTTTCTTGGACGTTCTGGTACTGGGGGAATGATGCCTGGTATGCCAGGGGCTAGGAAGATGCCAGGGATGCCTGGAACGGATGATGATGGCTGGGAGATGGCACGGTCCCGCTCTATGCCCAGAGGGAATAGACAAAATCCGCAGTCCGCTGGGCGTGTTCAGTCTCCTGCTATGATTAACAAGTCACTGTCAGTTAACTCAAGGCTCCTACCTCAGGGAAGCGGTGGTCTCTTGAATGGTAAACCAAGTGCCCTATTGCAAGGTAATAGTGCTGAACCGCCCAAAGCTGTTATTGCTCCGGCTAAACCAGCTGTGGAGAAGCCAAAGCCACAGGAGGTGGCTCCTCCTATGGCCACTAGCTTGAACTCAGAAGTGCTAAGCAGAAAAACCAAGTCGCTTCTGGAAGAATACTTCAATGTCCGTCTGTTGGATGAGGCATTGCAATGCGTAGAGGAACTGAAATCCCCATCTTACCATCCTGAGCTCGTCAAAGAAGCTATCTCCCTCGGATTGGAGAAAAACCCACCGTGCGTTACACCAGTTGCGAATCTCTTGGCACATTTGGTCTCTAAGAACGTTCTAACTCCTAAAGACATAGGGAGTGGTTGTCTGCTTTACGGGTCTATGCTTGATGACATTGGGATCGATCTTCCAAAGGCACCAAACAACTTTGGGGAGATCCTTGGGAGCTTGGTTATGGCTAATGCATCGGGTTTCGAGATGGTGAAAGAGATTCTAATGAAAATGGAGGATGAATGGTTCAAGAAAGCAGTATTGGATGCTGTGATAAAGAGTGTAAGCGACTCTCTGTTGGCTACGCATGCAGCTGAAGTCGAGGCATGCCGTAATTTGGTGTAGAGCATTCTTTGCTTTCTTCTCAATACGTGTTTTGATCAGTTCTCGCCGGGAAAACAGGTTGATGTCTTTCCTCAAAACCATTTTCTAAAAACTTGTTGAGTTAAATACCATACTAGTAATCGAGATTAGTTACAATCTTGTTACATGGTTTTGTTTTTTCTTTGATTTGTGAATTTTCTTTTTTGGTGCCTACATCTTGGTTTTGATTAGTTCAAGATGCGCAAGACGATGATACTATGTTTAATGGTAGAGTGTTTAACATTTGTGGAATGAAATTTTTTTATTTAATAGAGCATGTCATTTAAACTATATAGAACATGTCATTTAAACTATATAGAACATGTAATAAAGTCAACAAGCAGACCCGTTGGCTCTATGAGCTGAGACTCCTCTCCGCTGTCATTCGGTAGTGAGGTGAGCATACGAGTTCCAGACACTTTGAGGAATGATTCCTTCTTCTTGTAGCATATCTTCACCTCCAAAAAAGGACCTCCCTTCCTCGTCCCCTTTCCAGTTATCATCACATCTCTTAGTCCAACATAGCGTGATTCAGGACCTGACGGGCCTTCGTAAAATCCCTGACTCACAATACAAACATTTATCAATGATAAAAACTCTAAAAAAAATTCAAACATATGACTAATTAGAACTCTAAAATCACTGTACCTCATCTCTAACAAGATCAAACTCTGGACTAAAGACATGCAGTTTCGCTCCTACCGGTTGCTGCATCAGCAACTCAGACGCCTCTTCCGATGTCTTAACCTCAATCAGTTCTCCTTTCATGGAATCACGAGGAATGAGAGACGCAAATGGGAGAGGCTTGTGCACACATCCTAAAGTAGCTCGAAAACACACTTGAAATATAAAGAACTTGCTCTCTTTATATTAATGTTTAGAAACACTATGCTCGGAACTAAACACTTGATTGCTATAACTATGCCACATCTCGGCATATGTATATATAGCAATGTAAATTAACCTTTTCCTAATAGTAATAGATAACTCCTAGTACTACTTGATATAGACAAAGCTTATCTTATCCTTAACCAACTTGTTAAAGGATGTCTTGAGCTCCAAGTCATCAAAGCTTACCCAACAATCTCCCTTTTAAGCTTTGAATTATTCTTCGATAAGTCTTGAACTCCTATCAAGTCTCTCATTTCAACGAACTTAATCCTTGCCAACGCTTTTGTGAGTATGTCTGCCTTTTGAGTTGTTCCCGGTATATGTTCAACATCAACAAGTTCTCTTTCAATGCATTCTCTTATGAAATGGTAGCGCTTGTGTATGTGTTTACTCTTGCCGTGAAAAACAGGGTTCTTAGTGAGCTCAATTGCCGACTTGCTATCTATCTTGATGGAAACTCTTTCTGTTTTCCCGCCAGTGATCTCACTTAGAAGGTCTTGAAGCCAAATTGCCTGTCGTGCTGCTTCTGTTGCAGCCATAAATTCTGCTTCGCAAGAGGAGAGAGCGACCGTACTCTGTTTCTGTGAACACCAAGAAATCGGCGAGGATCCAAAATAAAACATATGACCCGTAGTACTCCTTCCGTCATCTTGATCTATGTTATGGCTACTGTCGCTGTAGCCGGTTAGCTTCTTTGACCCTTCACGTCGATACTTCAGACCAAACATGGAGGTTCCTTGTAAGTATCGCATTATCTGTTTCAGGATATTACCGTGTGACTTCCGAGGTTTGTGCATATATCGACTTACTACTCCAACAGAGAAAGCCAAATCTGGTCGTGTATGAACCAAATATCGCAGACAACCTACGCTTCTTCTGTAGCCTGTTGCGTCTATTTCTTCTTCTTCATCGGCTTTTGAAACCTTCAAACCGAACTCCATTGGTATTCTAGTTGGATTACATGTTTCCATGTTTATCTCTTTAAGAACTTTCTTTGTATATGCCTCTTGTTTTAACTCAATTCCATCACTGCTTTGATGTACTTCAATGCCAAGATAATAAGTGAGTTTACCTAGGTCTGACATTTCAAACTTTGATGACATCCCTCTTTTAAACTCATCTATTATGACTGGACTGTTTCCGGTTATAAACAGGTCGTCTACGTATATCGCAACAATTAAAATGCCTCTTCTATCTTCTTTGCGATATACTGCGTTTTCTTTTGAGCATCGGCTGAACTCTAACTCTTTAAGTACTCGATCCAACTTAGTGTTCCAAGCCCGTGGGGCTTGTTTTAGACCGTACAAAGCTTTTGACAGCTTGTATACTTTATGCTCTTGTCCTTTTATTTCGAAACCTTCAGGTTGTTCTACATAGACGTTTTCTCTTAGCTCTCCGTACAGGAAGGCTGTCTTTACGTCTAAGTGATGGATTTGCCACCCATGCGCGGCTGCTATAGCACTTAGGAGTCGGATTGTCTCAAGTCTTGCAACTGGTGCAAAAACTTCGTCATAGTCAATGCCTGATTCTTGTACATATCCTTTAGCCACGAGTCGTGCCTTGAATTTCTTGATAGTACCATCAGCATTCCTTTTGATTTTAAAAATCCATTTGAGTCCAATTACCTTTGCTCCTACTGGCTTATCGACAAGTATCCATGTTTTGTTTTTATTGATAGATTTTATCTCTTCTCCACAGGCTCCTTTCCATTCTGTTGAACTTCTTGCTTCTCTAAAACATCTTGGTTCGTCGTTTATTGAGAGAAGAAGTTTTTCGATATCCGACTCTGCTTGTAGGACGTAATCATCTAGATATCGAGGTTTATGAATTTGTCGTGTGGATTGACGTGTGGGTTGTTGAGCTTGTTGATGTTGTTGTGGTTGAACTTCTGGATCAATGTCGTTATTTTCTTCTTGATCAGTTTCGTTTTGTTCTTCATTGTGTTGTTCTTCATTGTGTTCTTGTGGAGCATTATGATCATTGTTGTCGTTTATAACGACCGGTCCTTCTCCAGCATCAATGATTTCTCCCCACTTCATTTGGAACATCCCTGGATCTCTTGATGTTCCAGTTGATTCAATCCATCTCCAACTGTTTTTCTCATCGAACACAACATCCCGGCTCACTACGATTCTCCGTGTAGAGGGGTTGTAAAGTCTATAGGCCTTGGAACCCGGCTCTGTTCCGAGATGAACTAAGGCCTGAGACCTATCATCCAGCTTCTTGAGCATTGCAGTGTCGATCTTAGCGTATGCTAAGCACCCAAAAACTCTTAAGTGATTCAAATTTGGTTTCTTCAGTCGTAGACTCTCATATGGAGTCATGTTTTCAAGTGCTCTCGTAGGTACTCGATTTATAATATAGGTTGAGTGTCGAACTGCCTCTCCCCATAAATAATTTGGTACTTTCATAGCTTTGAGAGTACTTCTCGTCATCTCCATCAGTGTCCTATTTCTCCTTTCCACCACACCATTTTGTTGTGGTGTGTATGGAGCTGTTAGGTGTCTTTTGATGCCGTTGATGTTGCAAAAGTCATGAAACTCCGAAGACGTGAACTCTCCTCCACGGTCGGTTCTAAGCGTCATTATTTTCTTATCCAAGTCTCTTTCAACTAGCTCTTTGAAGGCCTTGAATCTTTTAAATGCATCACTCTTATCTTTCATCAAAATTGACCACATGTATCTTGAGAAATCATCTATTATCACAAATATGTATTTGTTGTTTGCGATTGTAGGTGGAGTGATGGGGCCACATAGATCGGCATGTAGTAGTTCTAGGGGTTTAGTTGCTCGGAATGTGGTTGCCTTTGGGAAGGTTTGCCGTGTTTGTTTGCCTACTAAGCATGATTCACAAAATCTTGTTTCATCTTCTATCTTTGGTAAGCCCTGAACCAATTCCTTTTGGGACATAGTTTTGATTGTTTTAAAGCTTACATGTCCCAACCTGGCATGCCACTTCCATGTCTCATCCTCTAGTTTGGCGTTTAGACACATTGGTTTACCAATTTGAAGCTGTATCTTGTACAGTCTATTCGATGACCGTGTGACTCTAACCAACAGTTTTCCGTTTGGATCATGTACGGTTAAGTAATCTAGCTTCATCCTTACATCACATCCTATTTCCGTAGCTTGTCCTAGACTTAGGATGTTGCTCTTGAGATCAGGGATGTAGTATATATTGGTAACCAATTTTTGTTCTCCGGTTTTGCTTTGAAACAGAATCGATCCTTTGCCTTCTATGTTTACATGTGAATTGTCTCCAAATTTTACTTTCCCTTTGATGTTTCTGTTCAGCTCAGAGAAGTAAGAGATACTGCCAGTCATGTGGTTGCTGGCTCCGTTATCCAAGTACCAAACGTCTTTTTCTTCTCGATTGGTTTCATATTTCTTTGGTACTAGATTATCTTCATTCAAGAAAACTATTTCATGCATGTAGAGTGCTGGATCAGCTTCCTGTGTTTCTACTTTATTAGCTTCTTGAATTTTCTGAAGTCTGTCTGGACATACAGACGCGAAGTGGCCTGGTCTGTCACACCGAAAACAAACAATTTTGGATCTGTCCTTCTTCTCTCTTTCTTGGCTTTGATCATGTTGTTTTGTTTTTTCTTGTGTGTTGAATCTGCCTCTTCCTCGTCCTCTGTAACCACGACCTCCTCTGCCACGTCCTCTTCCTCGAGATACATAAGGTTGCTGATATGAATCGGAGTATAAAAGCTTGCCTTGTGTATCTTGATTGTTATCTTCATCAAGAACTCTTTCTTCATAGGCTTTGAGTCTACCGACTATATCTTCAAACCCTGTATTGTTTAGATCCAATACTTGCTCGAGGGAGGCAGTGATATGGATGTATTTGATTCTCGGTAAGCTATTAAGGAATTTCTTTACTAACTTACTTTCTTCAATGGCTTGTCCGAGAGCAGCTGACTTAGACGCGATCTCTGATAGCTTTCCTGCAAAGCTGTCTATTGTGTCTGAGTCTTTCATTCTCATTCTATCAAACTCTGTTGTGAGAGTTTGTAATCGTGCTTCTTTAACACGATCGGCTCCTAGGTTACGAGCTTTGATCGCATCCCATATTCCCTTTGAAGTTTCTTGTTCGCCGACCTGCAAGATAAGAGACTCCGGGATTGCTTGAAACAACAGTCCGATAGCGATGTTGTTCTTATCTTGATCATCCGTTCCTGGTTCGATAGTTTCCCAGACTTTGTATATTTTCAATAGGACTTTCATCCTCATGCTCCATACGGTGTAATTCGTGGTGTTTAGAATGGGGCATTGTATCGATGGTGGTGTGAATTCCTTTGGGCGTGTCATGTTATCGTCTCCCATGGATCGTATAACCTAACGCTCTGATACCAAATAAAGTAGCTCGAAAACACACTTGAAATATAAAGAACTTGCTCTCTTTATATTAATGTTTAGAAACACTATGCTCGGAACTAAACACTTGATTGCTATAACTATGCCACATCTCGGCATATGTATATATAGCAATGTAAATTAACCTTTTCCTAATAGTAATAGATAACTCCTAGTACTACTTGATATAGACAAAGCTTATCTTATCCTTAACCAACTTGTTAAAGGATGTCTTGAGCTCCAAGTCATCAAAGCTTACCCAACACATCCCACATGCGTCTAGTGCTCACTTTTCGGTAACCCATCTCTCAAAGCACACTCAAGGCAGTCTTTGAGAGTTAGCGTGCTGCGTCGTTCATCCTTTTCTCTCTGCTCAGATTCAGGCTTGGGAGAAGCGATCTCCACCAAGTACTGAAGGCAATCTTGGATGGTTGTGGATCATGTGCGGGTTCATTCTTGCGACCAGCGTTGTCCACTAAATACTGAGCAGAGTAGGCAGTGTACTCACTGTCCAGCTTAGATATCACACGAGCACTGCTTATCAGACAAACCGCGATCATGGCGGCTCTTTCAGCTGCATCTGCAAGACAAAAACAAACCCACCAGAATGAACCCAAATAATGCTAATATACACTCCGGTTTAAAGACAGAGTCACGCATTTTAAAGCGATAATCTCATTAATGATTAATACATTATAATATACACTCCGGTTTAAAGACAGAGTCACGCATTTTGAAACCATGATCTCATTATTCTTTAGCGTTATAAATAGGAAGTACTCATTCTTTGCGCCCCATTACACATCTCATTCATTTGTTAAATATCCCATTTTCTTAAATATCCACACCTATTATTTTGATAAAACATACACACAAATGAGGATTTCACTGCCTTTATATTGTTCATTGATTACGTTCCTTCTGTTTTTCTCTCTGCCTTTACCAGTTTCATCTGAAAATCAAGAAAGTAAAGCCCAAACGATGACGACCTCTTGGAGACGAAGTCTTGCACAACACGGTGACTCTCTTCGTGTTTTCATTAGGAAACGTGGTGGTGGTGGTGGTGGTGGTAAGGGTCGTAGTAGCCGCCGTCCTGTCCCTACTGGCGGTGGTGGTTCGTCGGCTACCACTCGACCTTCTCTTTCCATCACATTCGGTTTAGGTTCCACTGTCGCGAGCTTGATGTTGTTGTTGTTGTTGTGAGCTTCAAGCCTTGTGAAGCTTTTTATAAATTGTAATGGTGTGTTATTTTTTTCTAATCGTGTGAGCTGATCAATAATTGTAAAATCAGAAAAACACAAAAATCATTGTGGCTTGTCTATAAAATTGTTAGTTTTAATCGAAAGCAAACAAATTCCTTTGAGGTATATATATATTTCGAGTTTGAATACTCTGATTAATTGTTACGACTTAAAATTAATGATTATCTTCAGACTACTAATCATTACTTATCTTGCTAATTATACCATTGGCGTATGTTTCGAATGGAGTTCAATATGATTTAGTTCAATCAAATTGTACTTATGATGAATTTGATATGTACAACTGTATACGACCATAAGAAACAATAATAATAATAGGTTTACATCAAATTTTCAACCTACGATATATATCTGAATATTATGTAATCTTTCTCAATCTTGGACAAGGCAATGAGTTTTGAAGATGGAGAATAATTTGTGACGTCGTGTGCACCAACTAGAGACTTAAACGTACGACCATAAATAAGAAGTTCATATAATTAAAATATAATAGTTTCATTAGTTTTGACCTATATGTAAGAAACAATCTCATTCTTCTGTCAAACAAGAAAAGTTCTTGGTGTGTCTTGTATACTACTGTATAGAATTATTAGTTTAATTGAAAGCTAATAAATATGAAATATAAGATGATAATTTAAGAAATTCATTTTTTCAACCACATCTTGACATTGTAATCTTTGTAGGTATAGTTGGAAACAGCTTGTCTTGCTCTAATTCTTTTTGTTTTTGGGTCAAAAGTCTTGAACTAGTTCTTAATTATTAATTTTCCTATTATATTCCGTATTGGTGATATATATACATAATCATTTTTCGACGTGTTGGTAATATATATGAATACCAAGAGAAGGAAAAAAATATACTTTAGACCAAACTTTGACTCGCGAGGAGTGTGGAATGAGGTTTAGGAATTAGGATGGTTATTTGTAACGTGGAGTGCACGTATAACCTGATTAGGGTACTTCAGACTAATCACGATCTAATGTAGCATTACTCGCCACGCTAATAAGAAAGCAAGAGTGAATCAGCTTTTTTTTTTTTTTCAAACAGATTAGACTGCTCATTGCTCAGAGAACATATTCCTTCCACTATTCACTACCGTTCATGTGGGGGAGAATCTAACTTTACCCGACAATGGCTGCTTTTACTTTTTTGTTCCATCATATTTTTCAATCTTTGTTCTGTTTGTGAGTTGTACTCTTTCACCTTTAGTTTTTTCATCTCTCTTTCTCTTTGTGTAGTTATAGTCCTATATATATATATATATATATTCACTTCTTCAGTGGTTAAACTTACAGATCATCTCAACTCAATCTTATCTGTTCATGACCGTCTGCAATGAAGAGATGCTATAGAGTTTTGCTTCTCATCATCATCTTCCTCTTCTTCATCTCCTTTGCTTTTGCTGAAGAACTTCAATGCTGTTCAGACAAAACAGACTACTTGGTTCACAAAGGCAATTAGTTTGCTTTCAGTAGTACTAGCGGAACAACTTCATACATAACATTTTAACTAATATTTTTTTTTTTTGCTGTTGCAGAGAGACCAGTCGTAAGAGTAACTAATGGCAAGAGGGCTCATGGAAGAATTTCGGAGGTGAACAAGGCAAGAGGCGTTTATGGAGGTGGATCCCTTGTCAGGCCAACAGGAAAGAAGAACAGAGCCATGTCCTCCATGACCAAATCTGCTTCACTCGCTGTGCTTCAAGTAACAGTTGCAGTTCTGGTCCATCTTTTCTTGCATTGAAATGAAAAACCTCAAGTAGAAAGAGTCAAGGGGTTTCATACTCCTACTCTATGTGCAAACTTGCTTTAATGCAAAAGATTCAGAATTTATAAATTTGATCTGCTTCACATTCATCAAATAGAGGGGCTTTGCATATTTAATAAGGACATGGAGAGTTCTGTTATCTCTGTCTCTCAAATGAATCTAGTTCTCTGTATATAACATAGCCTCATTTATCTTAATATGTTGGTATCCATACAAAGCTCACAGGGAATAGGATAAGAGAAGCCGAAAAGATAGTCCATTGCTTCAAAGATCTTTAGAGATAACAAATGCATTAACACAACTTATGTGTATAGAACATTTCTGCATAAACATTTTGCAGGGCTAATAACCCAAGCACATAAGCCAACAAGTGTATAATCTCACCTTAACTCTTGCATATATATAATAACTAAAGGAAGCGTCAAACACAAAGTTTTGAAGTCTTCTTTCAACACATTACAAAATCAACTTATTTGGGTACAGAGAGTGTAACAGTTCTCAAAGAAGAAACAGATTCTAACACAGACAGAACAGAGATATCAAGCGGAGTAGTAGAGAGGGCGTCTGGCTTCATCGAAATACTCTTCTTGGTTCTGGAACACAATCACGTAAAGCGCATAGATTATCCCCGGTACGTATCCTAAGATAGTCAGGATCAAGCAAGCCAAGAACTCCACCTGCAACCAAATCAGAGTTGAAAAATCCAAAATCTCCATCAATCCATTCATCAATACATAAACTGATACAATAATGAAAATAGTTATGCGATTCATATCATAGATTCTAAGTTTCACTCCAACTATTAGTTAGTCTGTAAGTTCTAACAAGCCTAGAAGCGAACATTATTTTAACCAGAGACTTCTTGAGAGATTGGAACATTTTGAGGAACTCATATAAGCACTAAGAAACAGTCTTTAAAGAAGTTCTCCGATTTTTCAGTTGTTAAGGTAGATAAACAGAAACTGAAGATTATTTTCTGAGGAACTAGAGAGTTAAAAAGAGAAAGCTTACAGTGCAACAGCCACGCCTGAGGCAGACTCCTAGAGGAGGAAGAAGGATCGCGATTAAGATCTCGCACACGATTTCACACTTGCTCGGCATTTTCAACAAAATCTTGGAAGATGAAGACTTATGATCTTATGATATGAATTTAACGGAGATATTGAAGAGACAGAACACTATGGTTGTTGTCGGCACAGAGATAGAGAACAATCCAATTTCTGTTAATTATCTTTGTGCGGTAAAATAGTCAATAACGAGATCTCTACCGTTCATTTATAGATGTTTTTAAATCTTACGGCTACAGTTTACTTCTCGTGGATCACTTATTTTTACTTCAACGTTTATTAAGTAACACGTACAGAGTAAGAACTAATGTGGTGTAACGTAACACACATGATCACTTCTAGATATTTTGAACTCTCATTGTCTGACTAGTCCCCTCAACCGTATGACATGTGTAACTAAAGTGGGCCTAAAAGGCCTGTTCTAAGTTAAATCTAGAACCAGGCTGGGTTTGGACAGCAGCGAAATGGGTCGTACTAAAAAGGACTTTTGATTACAAAAGAAAAGATTGAAAAGATGAATTAAATTAAAAAAAGATTGAAAAGATCATATATTCCATGAAATGGCATACTTGAATATTCATTAAGGAAACTGATGAAATTGCAAAGCAACTTTATTGAGTGGTTACATAAGTAAACAGTTTCAAATACATATGGAACAACAGATAAATCTCAAGCGGAGTTGAGTGGAGCACTGTAATCCTGAGTCTCACCTTCACGGTTCTGAAACACGATCACATAGATAGCATAGATTATCCCTGGGATGTAGCCTAAGATAGTCAACACCAAGCATATCAAGAACTCTAGCTGCATACAAAACCAGAGTGAACACAAGTATTGAAAACGCACTTAGTTACCAACAGAAGGAAGAGGAGAACTTACAGTGCAACAGCCACGCTTGAGGCAGACTCCTAGAGGAGGAAGAAGAACCGCTATTAAGATCTCGCAGAAAACTTCCATATTGCTTGCCATTTTTTTGTATAGAGATGAGAAGAAACTGTTAAAGATAGTTCCATCTTTATAATGTAATAATGGAGAAGAGAGAAACATTAAAGAGTTGCTGCTACAGTGATCCAGTGAAGCGCAATCCACGCTCCAGAATAGTCAGTTACGAGATCTTCACCGTTCATTTATCGAAATTAATTTTAAATCGTGTGGCTTCTGATACATACCGACATCTCGTGAATCAACCTTACCCTACCTTCTTTAGATATTTTTCCATCTCAATGTTGTTTAGACAGACTGGAATTTGTTTCGAAACGCTGTCGTATCAATGAGCTATGCTTGGCTTACTTGGATGGAAAGGAAAGCTATTCTTAGTTGCTTGGATAGAAAGCTACTTTTATTGGCAACTGTAATACTCCCTCCGTTTCATATTAGTTGTCGTTCTAGGTTTATTCACACAGATTAAGAAAACATTTAATTTTATATATTTTCAAAATAAAAACACTATTACCAATACACCTAACCATATATTAACCAATAGAAAAATAGAATATAAAATATTATCAATAAATTTTGTATTGAAAACCGAAAACGATACTTATTTTGAAACAAAAATTCTATTCCAGAACGACAAATAATTTGAAACGGAGGCAAGTCCTTACTACAACAAGGGAATTATAGGAAAGTAGAAGAGGTGTTTTCTTAACACACAAGGAAGACAAACTCTCTTCTTACCAACAACAATAAGCAAATAAACACAAGGGCAATTCTCTTAAATAGCCCTTTTTAAGTTTTTGTCACAAAAATAGACCTAAAAAAATAAAATGACCAAAATAGACTTTTTTTCTGAAATTTTGATTTTTTTTAATTTTTTTTTTGAAATTTGAAACCCTAACCCCAAACCCACCCCTTAACTCTAAACCCTAAAGTGCAAATTAGTTAACCCTAGGGGTATAAATGCATATAAATGATTTTTTTAGCTTCTAAAAAAAACATTTTGGTCATTTTCTTCCTTAAAAACTATTTTTGTGACAAACAAGCTAAAAAGGGCTATCCAAAGGAATTTCTCTAAACACAATCAAAATAACATAAAAGGAACCATAAACAAGTAAAGTCATCATCACCATATTATTTTCTTCAATTACCATTCCTTGGAAGGCGTAAAATATCAACAGGACGGTTGAAGTCAGCCTTCTTGATCGCCATCAAACTCTTCAAGCTCGAGATACATCTCGTTATATCACTATTTGTCAATGATATACACCCGCATAAGTCCAGGTACTCTAGGTTAGAACATCCTTTACAAACCGAGGTAAGACCTCTAAGAGTCATTGTACAGTATTGAAGCTCCAAGTGTTTCAGCCTAGGCATGTGTCTCCCTATTATTAGTGCCTCGATGTTACCATATCTTGGAAATGCAAGTATATAATCAACCGGTGCTACAATTGTAGACACGTTGGGACCTTGCCGAGGAAACAGATTCCGTTTCAAGATCTCTAGGTTCGGGCATTGTCTCCCCAACATGGATAGAGACTCGTGAGATATACCATAAGAGTAGCTTACATCAAGCTCTCTAAGTTTTGGACAGTTTGTGGCTATCTTTGTCATCGATGCATCAGTGACTTGAGGGCAGCTCTTAATACAGAGAACCTCTAACTTAGGGCACCTAAAAATAGAAACCACGTGACAAAGTATATGAATCAGCATGTAAATGTTATTTAGTAACAAGAATCATGATCTTAACCTCTCAGCAACGTATGATAGAGAGCTATCTGTGCAGTGCCTGACACGAATCTCTGTGAGACAGCCTTCACTCCAGTCAACGACGGATCTGAGGAAGGAATCAACCTTGTCTTCAAACTCGGGAGTCCACCAGTTGATGCACTCCGGGAATGACTGAAACCGAGTTTCGAGATCGAAGATCGTGTTGAGTGACGGTTCATGGCATGTGTTCATCCAAGTCTTGCAGACAAGCATTGGTCCGGTCCATCTTTCTTCCTGGCTAAGACGTGAGAAGATGTCGAGAAGACATTCCCTAGTCATCTCAGCCCAGTTAGGGTCGAGTCCCGGTTCCATCCCGCCGCCGTGGTTGACTTCCATTAAATTTAAAGCTTAGTCGTTTAGATTCTTGAAGAGAGACTTTCTTCAGGTCGAGAAAAGCAGTTTAGACTTTTAGGCATTCCAAAAATAAATTTTAATACCCGAAGAAGAAAATACGTGCAGCTAACGTCTCTTTTCTTTATTAATTTCCCTCTTAATGATCTATATAGATTAAAACAAATATATCATTTGACCCCTCCAAAATTAATAATATACTATATTATTATATGTGTCATAAGAAATCGACATATATTATCAACATCGATATGTGTTATTAGTGGTTTCTGTAGTTGTGGTGAAACTGAGCTTGGTTTAGGAAAGATGATAAGGATAGGGGTTAAGCCTAACACTGTGACACTCAACACTTTGATCAAGTCATATTGTTCTGAGGGAAGGGTTGATGAAGCCATGAAGCTAGCTAAGAATCTGAGCAAATTTGGGATTTGATCACTTTGAACACTTTGGTACATGGGTTATGTCTGCAAGTAGAGATGCTCTCACGTGGTGTTGCTCCTGGTGTTAAGACTGCTGGTACATTGCTAGATGCTCTCTGCGAGGATGGAAGACTAGAAGAGGCATTGAAAGTACTTGAGCGTTTCAAGAGTGAAATGGTTTTTGGTATTGGTATCTATAACATCATCATGAAATGGATGTGCAGTTCTGATAAGGTGGATGACGCTTGGGATGTATTCACAAGCCTTCCTCTTAAGAAACTGGAGGCGGATGTTACAACATATAGCATTTTGATTTCTGGCTTCTGTAAGAAAGGCTCACTGTCCAAAGCGGACATGCTGTTTAAAGAGATGAAAGCAGGTGGGCATCAGCCAAACCATTGGACATACAATGCGCTCATCAGGGGGTATCTGCGAGATGGTGATGCTATCACATCTGGAGAGTTTTTTTAAAATATCATTCAATAACATAATTTAACCAACTATAAAAAGTATATAATTTAATTGGTCACACATTATTTAATAAATACAAAAATTGCATTGAAATGGTAAAAATCTTTATAATTTAAAACAAAAAAAAAACTTTTAAAACTACTTATATTATGAAGTATTTTTTTGTACAAAATATCTATAATCTAATTTCTTTTTGTTTGGGCTGAAGCCACAACTCTAATCAAAACCTATTGCCAACAAAATAAAAATAAAATAAAAAATTGAATAAAGTAGGGCTTTATTAGCTCTTTACACAAGTGTGACTCGAAAGCCCTAGCTAGTGCAGACGATGAGATTCCCGGCGCACATGGCGATCCGTCGACAATTCTTCAGCACATCGGTGAAAACTGCAACATGTGAGAGGTTGCTCTCCGTTCTCTCCGATTATTATAGGCAGAAGAATATTAATCTGTCCTCAAAGCCTTCCCATGAGATCTCTTCGCATGTCAAACCCATTAATAATATACCCATACGTTCCAGTTTCTCCAAATCTAGGCAGGACAAAAGTTCCCACTTCAAAGATACTGTGTCCTGCCATGCATCTGTCCTCAATGTTTTGACATCACATGGAATCTCATGTCACGTCCCTAAGATCTTCATATCCATGACAAAAATGTGCGGTTCGGTGCGAGAATCTATGTTAGTTGCTGATATCTCTAGGAGGTTTAAGTCTCAGCTTAGTCCCAAATGCTACTACGCATTGTTGGATTTATTGGCTAGATATGATGTGGTCGTTGAGATGAAGAAAGTTTATACAGACATGTTGGAGAAAGGTATGGTCTCTTCTCGGGGTACTTACACACCCAATCTCATGATTGAGTCGTATTGCAAGCTTGGATATGTGGTTGAGTCGAGACAGTATCTTTGTAAGATGATTCAAGCTGGCTTGGCTCCTGATCATGTCACGTTTACATCTTTGATTCTTGGTCATTGTAGAAGACACCATGTGGATGCTGCTTTCCATGTTTTCAAGGAGATGTTAGATCATGGCCGGTGTGCACAATGCTATGATAAACTCATATTAGAGATATGTGAAGTTGGGAATCTGGAAATAGCGGAGAGGGTGTTGGATCAAATGCTTAAAGAAGGAATCATTCCAAGTGATTCGGCTTTTATTGCACTTGTTAGTTGTTGCTGCAAGCTGCAAAAGTATGGGGAAGCTGTGGAGATTGTGGAAGATATAATTCGTTGTGGTCACTTACTGCCATATAACTATTGCAAAATTGTGGTTTACATGTTGTATGATGTAGGAGATAAAAGGAGAGCAGGATCATTTATCAAGAAGCTGCTTCTCTCTGGCTTCTACCATGATGAACTTGCGTGTGAAAACTGGCTTAACCTAGGGAAGAGTTACTCATTTCTACACCTCCTTTGTTTTTGTAACATTAAAGAAGAAACTATATGTTAATTGTTTTCTTACGGTTTAAAATATGAGCATAGAGGTTAACAATTTTGTTGTTGAATTTCTATTCCACAGTTGTTGTCACACTAAAAACAAATCACAAAAATATCCAACATCAAGTAATTATGGCAGTCACAACAACTAAGAAGAAGAAAAGAAGAGATTAGCTAGATGTTACCTTTTAATGTTCAGACAGCTTTCCAAGTACAAAGATTTTATGATGTATTGGATTGGAGATTTTAGAAAAAAATATCTTTGTAAACTGCATTGTGTTATTGAACATGAATTTTTTTTTTTTTTAAATCATTGAAAATTACATGCGATTTCATGCTATTCAATTAACAATCTAAAAACAAGCATTATTAGATCTGCTGTTCTTCACATCTAAATATTATTTTGATGAAAAGTTGTGGATGCAATGAATCTTATAATCTATATGTGTTATTTGGTGAAGCAGAGGCATATGAAGAGAGAATGTGTTGAGCAATCCAGTACATGAGATTCTATGATCACCATATTGAATATAAAAGATAATGCTCTCACAAAAACCAAGAGTTGTCATATGTTTGGACATATGAAAGTTTATGATTTCAAACTCATCAAATTGTTATATCTACACTTGTGCATATATAAAATCCCTTTAAAGCATATGTGCACATTGGGCTAAATCACAATATCTCAGAAATCCTAGTTGATATTCTTACTAGTTAAAAACCATCAAACACTTAAAGCCACTGGATCTTGCCATGAAACCTTCCTCTTCACTGCTGCTCTATTTAACTCTTTCTCCACGTCTCTGCATATCGGCAACTTCATTCCCCCATGTAAATCATCCACTCCATTGCCAAGCATTGCCTTCTTTGTTGCTTCAGCCACCACTAGTCCACCATTCGCTTCCGGTTCCTCTTCTTCTCTCTACAACCAAAAAATGCAAAACGCAGAAAATCAAGCTCTGATCAGTTTCTCAATTCTCAAGAAACAATCACTAAGATGTTTTGGCTTTACCGAGATCTGGTTTAGGTCAAAGCCTGGGACTTTGAAACTGCTCCCATCTCCGTTAAGATCAGGAAGTGGAATGGAGTTAGTCAGAACCTCGTTTCCTCTGCTCCTTTTCGGATTCTTATTATCCAACGCCAATGTTTCCTTCTTTCTTTTACTTGGCACCTTCAAGTCTCCAGATTCAGACAACCTCAACACGTTGGGAGATGTTTCAAGAGTTTTGTCCTGCTTCAAGTGTTTGTATCTACGTCTCAAGAACCTATACCGTTCCCATTAAAACACACTCAGTAAAGCTAAACCAATGTATGTACTAAAACAAGCCAATTAAAACGTTGAAGTGTGCTTCAATCATGTGCAATTGACACGAGGATGAGAGATTAATATACCTAACTTCTGCGTCAAGGGTTGATCGTCTCTGTTTCATCATCTCCAGCTTCCTCATCTTAAATTCTGTTTCCTGCAAGAGAAACAAGCAAAAAAAAAAAGGTTCAAATCTTTATCTTATATCTTTCTTCATCTGCTCGATCAGAATCAACCCAACAATTCAAATCACCAGATCCAGAGAAAATCGAGGAAGAACCCAGAAAAACCCTAATTACCTTTTGCAAGTCGTGATAATCCTGCATAAGGGATTGATGCTTGAACATGATCCTGGGATCGACGGAATCAGTAATCTCCTTCATCGGATCTGATCAGTGAATCGCAGAGAGGAAGAGAGAAGGAAGAGAGAAGGGGGAAAAGGGGGATTAGGTTTATTGGTGGCGAGAGTAGTCTTATTATGTGCCTTGTATGAAACTCTCTTCTTGACCAATGACTTATGAACCCATAAAGAAGAAGCCACCACATCATTACAATTTTGTTAGATTGAAAAATTTGTAAAATTAAATTTTTGGATTTTCCTTTTTTTTTTTTGGGTTGAGAGGAGTCTTATGAGACAGACCAGACAAGCAAACAGAAAAACTAGGAGTAGTGATCAAGATGGTAAAGGAAAGAAGATGGAAATAAATCAGAAACTTTTTCCTTTCTTTTTACTTTTTTTTCTGTGTTGTGTCCTTTTGGAAAGTTGCAGAAGGGGGAATTGAAATGCTGACTAATTTACAGGAAAAAAGGTTCTTTCTTTATTGTGTTTATTTTATGATTATAGGTTTATGTCTTTGTGATGTGGGTTTGATGATTGGTGGAGATTTGAATTTAAAAGCACTTATATGGATGGGTCATTGAAGATATAAAGAAATGAAAATTTGTAGATACATAGACAGATAATTAAAAGAGATGGGGTCTAGAGAGAGACATCAAAAATTAAAGAATTGGGAAATAGGAAAAGAAATAGGAAAAGAAACAGGAGGAGAAGAAGAAAACTATGGAGGAAGAGACTGAAAAGAGAGATGACTGCTCTGGTGTGTATGTATGTGTATGTGAATGTGGACCCATTCTGGGAGACTTACCATTATACCCTTTGAATCATTTTCTTTTGTTAAAATACTGACTAATAAAATTATTTTTTGAGAAAAAATGTTTGTTCTCATTCTAACCAAATTTTGTTGTGATGGCCCAATATAAAATATAATTATCAACTAAAGCCCATTAAGCTCATTATCCTACAATAGTTTCTTTGGATTTGGTTTATCTATACGCAACTAAAAGGCTTCTTCTAGAAAGAACAATAGCATACATCAAAAAGTTGCCGCGTTCGTGTTGTCGCGTGTCGTGTCTCTCAGTCAATGGGGACATCGACACCATCCGTGACCATGAGCGACAACAGCTTCCACGAAGCAAAGTGCGGTATCCACTTTCATTATGTTTTATTCTTTTCTTTTCTTACCTAAACAACAATTTGTAGTTCGTCTCTGATGTCTGAAAATGGGGTTACAGTTTTTCAATACCCATTTATTTCTTATGTGATAAGCTAAATTCAGATTTACATTTTTTTTCCTTTATAAATATTCATAGTATGATTAATGAAAGTCTCTCAAAATACAATACCAAAAGATATTATATTAATTAGTGAATTCCAAAAAAAACTTGAAAATCTACACTAAATCTATTAAAAATTATCAAATAAAAGATTTTGGTGTGAATTAATCAAGTTTTTGATATACTTATTAATTCAATATAAATATTTATGGTTTAAATTTTGATGAAATTAATAATGGGAAATCATTCCGATGGAAATTAAATAAAATCCTGATTAGGAGATATAATCAAATTTTTACTTGCCTCTTTGACAAAATTAATGCTAACGGCCTATATAACAAGAAATCAATTAGAGGATCATAATATTCACCACCTTTCTTTTTTCGTCGTCTCTCTCGCGCCCTGTAAAGTTATTATTTTTCTTATTCGTTTTGGGCATTTGCATCAAGAAACGACAGGAATCAAAGGTTCGTATCCTCCTCCTCTCATTCCTCCCGCGAAATCCTCTTGCTTGTGTCGTCAATTTCGAATCGAATCACGAGATCTGTCTTCTATTTGGTTTCCTTAGATCTTATGCTCCTCGATGAACGCTTTCTTCTTCCTGATCCGTGAATTTGATTGCTTCATTGACTAGATCGGATCTGTTTCTCGATTGATCCGTGTTATTGATCTGTTCAATTGATTCAATTGAAGTTCTTTATCTCTATGAATCTGATTTTTGAAGTATATATCATATTGTTTTCTAGGGCACGGAATTGAAGATGTTAGAACAGCTTTTGATCTTCACCAGAGGAGGATTAATCCTCTGGACATGCAAAGAGCTTGGAAACGCTCTCAAAGGATCACCAATCGACACTCTGATCCGTTCCTGTCTCCTTGAGGAACGATCTGGCGAAGTTTCCTTCAACTACGAAGCCTACACTCTCAAATGGACCTTCCACAACGATCTTGGACTCGTCTTCGTCGCTGTTTATCAGCGGATTCTCCACTTGCTTTACGTGGATGACTTGCTTTCTATGGTGAAGCAAAGCTTCGCTGAGATCTATGATCCTAAACGGATGAGTTACGATGATTTTGATGAGACTTTTAGGCAGCTTAGGAAGGAAGCTGAGGCTCGGGGTGAGGAGTTGAGGAAGGTGAAGCAAGTTGGGAAGCCTGTGAGCAGTGTTAAGAAGCAAGGGCAGGTGTTGAAGTCTGGTCTTGATGGAGGAAACAAAAGTAGTGGATCGAAGAAGGATGATGGAGATGGGAATAAAGATAAAGTCGGTAGCTTGATGACCAATGGTCATTCCAATGGTAATCATAAGATGGAAGATGACTCTGACAAGACTGATCTTGCTAACGGGAAAGAAAACACGACTGATAATGTTGTACTTGATCCAAGTAAGCTTCTGAAGCTAAGGAGTAAAGGTGTAAGAGGTAGAGGAGGTGTAAGGAAAACTGACAGTATAGGTAATAAGAGTTCCAAGGTTACTGCTGTGGAACCGCCGAAGAAGGCGACGAAGAAGAATAGGGTTTGGGATGATGCGGCTCCTAAGCAAGTGAAGCTGGACTTTACGGATTCCGTTGATGAGAATGGGAACGAGGATCATGTAGATATTGTGGCTGCTGACCAAGGAGAAAGTATGATGGACAAGGAAGAGGTTTTTAGCAGTGATGGTGAAAGTGAAGATGATGATGATGATGATGATGACGAACCAAGAAGTGATGAGAAGCCTGAGGCTAAGAAGAAGGGATGGTTTTCTTCAGTTTTCCAGAGGTTAGCTTTTCTCTTGTTAGATTTGTTGCTAATTTACTTATCTATACTATCATCTAGTGTTAAACATGTTCTGCAATCTTTGTTCAGTATTACTGGGAAGGCGAATCTTGAAAGGACAGACCTTGAACCAGCCTTGAAAGCTCTGAAGGAACGGCTCATGACCAAGAATGTGGTATGTGCCTTATACAGTGAATCATGTCTTGTGTTTGGGTTTAGATATGGCCTTTACTTGAGCGTTGGCTTTTTTTGCATACACAGGCTGAAGAGATAGCTGCGAAACTTTGTGAATCCGTGGAAGCAAGTCTTGAAGGGAAGAAGTTGGCATCGTTCACGAGAATCTCCTCAACCGTTCAGGTGTTGTGCGTTGTCCTTGTAGCTTTAATTGAATCGAGATAATATTTCAGTGTGCAATCTCTAGATTGCTTAATTGTGGTGTGAAACATATCTTACTTCAGGGAGCAATGGAGGATGCTCTGATTCGTATATTGACTCCGAGACGCTCCATTGATATAATGAGAGACGTTAATGCTGCCAAAGAACAGAGGAGACCTTATGTGGTCGTGTTTGTTGGAGTCAACGGAGTTGGGAAATCCACCAATCTGGCCAAAGTGGCGTATTGGCTTCAGCAGCATAAGGTCAGTGTAATGATGGCTGCCTGTGACACATTCCGTTCTGGAGCTGTTGAGCAGTTAAGGACTCATGCTCGTAGGTTACAGGTAATGAAACTATCAAGTAGTCGTTGATTAATGTTGTAGATACTGAGTTAACGAGTATTGATCTGAAATACTGGTTTTGATTTTGGCAACAGATACCGATATTTGAGAAGGGTTATGAAAAGGATCCAGCAGTAGTTGCTAAGGAAGCTATACAGGAAGCAACTCGGAATGGATCCGATGTTGTTCTTGTTGACACAGCTGGTCGGATGCAGGATAATGAACCTTTGATGAGAGCTCTCTCAAAGCTCATTAACCTCAATAAACCAGACTTGGTCTTGTTTGTCGGTGAAGCTCTTGTTGGAAACGATGCAGTTGATCAGCTCTCAAAGTTTAATCAGGTTTGGTTTCTTACCCGCAAAAAGTTCTTGTTAGATGTTTTGTTAAAATCTTATTAACGTTTTTATTTATTTCTGAACTTTGTAGAAACTTTCGGATCTCTCTAATTCTGGGACCACAAGATTGATTGATGGAATCTTACTGACAAAGTTCGATACCATTGACGATAAGGTACAGTGAAACATTGAGATATAAGGATTTATGTTGCGTTTCTTATAGTATGAAAATTGTAAACTGAGTGTTTGGGACGGGGTTTGTAGGTTGGAGCAGCATTATCGATGGTTTACATATCGGGAGCACCGGTTATGTTCGTGGGTTGTGGCCAGTCTTACACTGACCTGAAGAAGCTCAATGTCAAAGCCATAGTCAAGACACTTCTCAAATGATCTTCTCATCACCATCATCATCATCACTATCTTCTTCAACCCAACCATCATCAATCAATGTCTTATCCATCATACTTTATCTTGAGTTCTTGTTTTTGATATGAACACGATTTCTCTTTGGCTGTGATGTTGTTTCCTTAAAACTCGAAAAGACTATTTCGTTGGAGTCGCTACTACTATCCCAACCCATGTCTTTATATGATGCAACTTTTGTTTTGAACTAAATTTCTTCATGTTATTATAAATCTAGTTATTATCATTCACCATGATTGTTACTTATTGTAACCGGTTAAGATGAGTAACCAAGGCCGTGTGGCGACTAGCTTTCTCTTTGAAGTAGTAGAGAGGCCTTGGCAATTACGTTGAGATCAATACTATAAGATTTAGATTCTATCATTCTAGCAAACCCAGGTGTGGTTTCCTCTTGACAACTGGAGACGAGTTGAATAAAAAGTTGTATCTATCTTGATTATCATCTATTTTGGGCGTGTATATAAAAAATAGCTGTAGAGATATAAAGAACATTTTTAGCTATCATTCACAACTTAAATTAATTCATTCTATCAATCAGAGCCGATGCCTAGCCTAGCCATATTTTCAAAAATAAAAGTTCAAAACTGTCGCCCTATCGAATTAATAGCCATTTAGATTTAGATGTTTAGTTTCGTACGAAGATTTCCATGCAAAACGTAAAAAAAGTACCGTTACCGTAGATATCTTTTTGCTTCAAGTAATTCTGTAGAGATATTATAAAGTTTTACTAGCGGTTAATAAAAGCGTACGAGGTCAAAGATTACATAACTGGTACCTGCTACGTTTCATTGTACAATTATGTGTTTTACTTCCGGCACGTTACGTGTTTTACCAAAGATAAACTTTTATTTTCATAGTATGGGACAATTCTAGCTATGTTAATAGTTTACACATTATTCAAATCTATAGAGATTTTTCTTTATTATAGCACTAGTTTTAAACTAATATAAGTTTTAACCAAAAAAACTTATTTTAAGTAAATAGGATTTTAGAAAACAACAACTCATGCATGGTGGCCTAAATAGTTTAAGATGATCTACAGTGGTAGAAAAACAGTGAAAAGGAAAACCAAATAATTATACTTGATAGAACTAAAATCTAAAAACATTACTAAAATATATATTAAATTAAAATTTAATAAATAACTATAATTTTAAAATTTTATTATTACTGCGCATGGTGTAGAAACTTCTTAATTTAGTATAAAAACACATAGCAATCTACTAAAATTTTCAGAACAAAGATTTTTATCTGTTTATGAATTAATTAATATATTCTTGAACATTTATTGTAAGAAAAAGTTAGCAAAAATGGACATTTACTTAGCAAATCAGAAAAAGATTACACATTAATATTAATCAAGACCATAATTTAAGCTTGGTTCGGATCTCCCGAACCTAGCTTCAAAGCCAAGCAAAAAACACGGTTAAGATCTAAACCACAATGGCCATATAAACAGCATTCACCACCTACGTTTCTCTTCACCATTAGAGAAAACAAAAACAACCGAGAGACAAAGTCCAAACACCAAAAGCAAATAGTTGTTTGTAGTAAAGAAGAACACAAAAGAAAATGGGAATCATAATTCCAATTTTGACCTTTGTTATCCTCTTACTCACCAGAGTGAGCCATGCTGCCTCCAAACCGAGGGTGATTCTGGTCGGTGGATCTGATGGGTCGTGGAAGGTTCCAGATTCTCACAACAACAGTCTCAATCACTGGGCTGAGAAGAATCGTTTCAAAGTTGGCGACATTCTTGGTACTCTATATTATGTTTCTCCTAATGTTTTTATCACAAAGCAAATGAAATTGTGGAGTTTTCTTTTTAAATGAATTATTTTAAATGAATTTAGTTTTGCAGATTCCTTCCATTATATTGTCTTTCATTTCCCTAAGAATTTCTCAATAGATATACGAAATGGTTTGCTAATGATTTTGTTTTATTTCTGATGTTCTTCTAGACAATCTTATCATAAAATTTGATATAATATATGGTTTTACAATATTTTGTATACCATGTGGATTATCAACCGGAAGCATGTTTTCATGCAATCAAATCATACATTTTGAAATATTATATGGTTTCATAATGATGTGTTCATGCATGTGGATTAGTGTGGAAGTACGACGCGAAAGTTGATTCGGTGTTACAAGTGACAAAAGAAGATTATGCTTCTTGCAACACAACAAAGCCCTTGAAGCAATTCATTGATGGAGACACAAAGCTCGAGCTCGAACACTCAGGACTTTACTTCTTCATCAGTGGTGCTCCTGATCACTGCGTTAAAGGCGAAAAGATTACTCTTCTTGTCTTGTCTGAACGCAATTCTGGTGGCGGTAACCGTGGCTGGAGTGACGAAGGCAGTCCTAAGGTTTCTCCTTATAATTCTCCGTCTACAACTCCAGCACCAGCCCCTAACGCTGCGGTTGGTTTGAAGGTTGGAAGCGGAGTGTTCTTGACCGCCGTTGCGATTGGTTTAGCTATGGCTTAATGCATGGGACTGATCGAAAGAATGTAACATTTGTCATTTTCGATTGTTAGAACTTTTTTTTTCGTTCTTTTTTTACTTCAGATTGTTTTATCTTTCTTTTGTTCCCGTACAATATATTTCAACATAAAAGATCTCTCTCATGTGTTATGGGTTTTGGGATATTCACTCTCGATTTTTGGTAACTTCAATACATGGACGAGGATAATTCTAAGATTTGTGTATTTAAAATCGTAAATTTGGTTAGATACTGTAGAGTGTGGACCCCTTATTTGAAGATACAATATATTGTATTTTTACATCAAAAATTGTTAAGATAAAAGAGACAAAATAAGGACGCCAGAATGACATGCAAAACTATAGTTTATTATTGAATTAATTTCCTTATGGGTACAATGTAAGAATATTTTATATGTGACCTATGTGTCTATTGGTTTAATATAAAGTTCAAGTTCATATTAATGTTTTAGATTCTAATATAAAAGACGATACCGTGATGGATCGGTTTCGAGTAATGAATTAGAATCCGGGTGTATTGATAACCCTCCTACTTTACCTTATATTTATAAAGTCCTTAATCTCTTTATTATTAC
>MU107098.1:0-66840 GCA_012274485.2 Sinapis alba | reverse complement strand
CCGTGTTGATGGACTTCTCCGGAGATATCGATGAAGGTGTGAAGCGGATCAAGGAGACGATCGAAGGTTTGGAGGTTGGGATTTTGATCAACAACGCTGGGGTTTCGTATCCTTACGCTAAGTACTTCCACGAGGTTGATGAAGAGCTGCTTGGTAACTTGATTAAGATCAATGTTGAAGGAACTACGAAGGTTACTCAGGCTGTGTTGGTTAATATGCTCAAGAGGAAGCGAGGAGCTATTGTTAATATGGGTTCTGGTGCTGCTGCTCTTATCCCTTCGTATCCTTTCTACTCTGTTTATGCCGGCGCCAAAACGTAAGACCGTTGTTTTGTTTAACCTGATGTTTCAAGCTGTGACATTGTTTGTTTTGTTCTATCTCAGGTACGTGGATCAGTTCTCAAGGTGTCTCCATGTTGAGTACAAGAAAAGTGGGATTGATGTTCAATGCCAGGTGAACTTTCATGACTCATTGTTGCTTCGTTTTGCTGCTTCTTTGTGTTGATTTTGCTTGAGATTTGTGTTTGAAATTGTCAAGAAAGTAGATGGCATTGCTTTCAGAGTGCATCTTTGTAAGAACAAAAGTAGAATTAAGCAATGAGTAAAAACCAATCCTAATCTTTGTAAGAACAAAAAGATGTTAGTGTAGAGTGATCATAGATTCATAGGTTAACTTACCAAGAATATTTATTCTTGGCTTCATTTTCCCCTTTGGAAAAGTTATTTAAGTTTTGTCTGACAATTATGTTAATGTGTAAAACGTAGTTTCTTGAATCCATAGAAGACGTTATGCTGTATTTTTCATGGTTCCTGACACTGTTTCTAGAAAGTCTAGAAGGTTGATGATTTTTGTTTCAAACCTTATTTTTAGTGTTTTTGGATTGAGGAACTATTGCATCCCATTTCTCTTTGCTGATTACTTATGTGATGTGAGATCTCGTTTCTGATTTACTTAATTGGTGAGCCTGTTTATGTTATAGAATGTCAAAACTAGAAAACTATGGAATATGTGTCATGGCCTTAGATGTAACAATTATCCGGATGTATATTCCATGTGCCAAAAGTTATCTTTGAACTGGTAATAATCTGTGAGACTTTCCAGCTGTTATAGCTCACTGTGTAGTTGTCTGTTACCAAATCAACTTAATGGGTAAACACTGCCCAATGGCCTTTTCGTTTTCTTGATTATATGGGTGAGTGTTTTGATAGGTACCCTTGTATGTTGCGACAAAGATGACTAAAATAAGAAGAGCATCTTTCTTAGTGGCATCTCCAGAGGGTTACGCAAAGGCAGCACTGCGTTTTGTAGGCTACGAACCACGTTGCACACCTTACTGGCCTCACGCACTCATGGGTTTTGTTGTCTCTGCATTGCCCGAAAGTGTTTTTGAATCCTTTAACATTAAGAGGTGCCTCCAGATCCGGAAGAAGGGCATGCTTAAGGACTCCAGTAAAAAGGAATAAAGCTTTTGAGGGCTGCAAGATCTTCTGCAGTTGGTTTCTCGAAAGTTTCTGTTCTAAATCTTTGTAAGACTTGTATGCTTTAGTTTCCGTTGTTCCTTATTTTAAAACTAAAAACCCTAACGTGCACGTATCATTGATATCCTGCCTGTTTTTTCTTTTATTTAAATAAAATTGAATGTTGAAAAAAATGAAATGGAGAGCATTTGAATGTGTTCTGCTTTTGCATCTCCGTAGTTTATCGTATTTAACCAAATTGTCAACGGTTACATCTGTAATATAAGACGACGTTCTGTCACGTTGACAAGGTTATTATAAGGGCATCCCATGACACTATTATAGTGTCAAAATTACACTATTTTATTGTGATTTCAACACTAAAGTAATTTTATCTTTCAACTGCAAAACATGTGATTTCTAACACTAAAGTAATTTTCATTTTCAGTTTTAACTGTAGAACACTATTTTGTGTAAATCTCTCTAATCCAACATTTAAAAGTTATTGTATTTTAAAGTAACATTGTTACACTAAAACAGCGTAATTTTTAGTATTGGATTAAAAAAGTTTATACTAAAATAATATGAAAATAACACTAAAATAGTATTTTGGAATTGGGGTGAAGTTGATCTAAGTAACGTATAACACATATAGGAAACTATTTATAGGGGTGGGCGCAAGGCGAATACTCACTTTTTTGCGTATATTTGATATTTGGCTTGCCTTGAACAAGTAATAAACTTTAAGTGGGATTAAGTACTATGTTCTCTTCCTGGATCAATACTCTCACTTCTTTTGGGTTTATCCCCTACTGTATAAGCATGAAACTTTCTCAAAATTCTTCATTTTTTCAACTATAGTAATACACAGTTTGGAAAGATCATCAAGTCATTGCAGTGTGACAATGGTGGAGAGTTCGATAACTCCGAATTTCATGACTTTTTCGCACAAAATGGGAAAACCTTCCGCTTCTCCTGCCCTCATACTTCACCACAGAGTGAAAAATTAGAAAGAATGATACGCACAATCAACAATGCAGTGTGTAGCCTCCTATTCCAAGCCAATCTGCCATCCTCTTTCTGGGTAGAAGCTCTTCATGCTGCGGTCCACACTCTGAATATCCTACCATCCAAAGCAATCGGAAATGCAATTCCATTTTCAGTACTCTTTCAAAAACCAGTCTCTTATTCTCACTTAAAAGTTTTTGGTTGCTTGTGATACCAAATATCAATCATTCTAACACTCATAAGCTTTCTCCTCGATCTACTAAGTGCATTTTTCTTGTCTGTCCTCAAAATCACAAAGGGTATAGGTGCTTTGACTTGTCTACTAAGAAGATTATCATTTCACGATATGTGAATTTTGATGAACATTGTTTCCATATGAAGGTCCTACTCGACACAAGGACTCTCAATACAACTTCTTAGACAATGATACTGACCCCTCTCCTATTTTCCGAGCCATTATGGAGTCACCGCCTGCTAATACTACCATTCAAGTTGCGACTCAGCCTCAATCTGAGGCGCCAACTCACACTGCCCAAGCGGCAAGAGAGGTACTAAGGCCCACCATGTTTACTCGGTCCAAACATGGTATTTCTAAGCCTAAACAGTTTTTCTCTCTTCATACTCAAACTTGCTCCCCACTTCCCACTAGCTATAAAAAACTCTAGCTGATCCTAATTGGAATCCATCTATGAATGTGGAGTACAATGCTATAGTTAAAAGCGAGACTTTTGATCTTGTTCCGCGACCACCTAACACTAATATTGTGAGTTCTATGTGGTTGTACAAACATAAATTGATGCAGAAGGAGGGTTTAAGAGCTACAAATCTCGACTAGTCGCCAATGACAAGTCTCAGGAACATGGCATGGATTTTGAAGAGACATTCAGTTTCATGGTCAAACCTATCACAACACGAGCCGTACTACATGTGGCGCTTAATTCAGGATGGCAAGTCAATCAACTCGACGTCAAAAATGCTTTTCTTCATGGGACACTGGATGAAAGAATCTATATGTCACAACCTCCGAGATTCATTGACAAGTCCAAAACAAACCATGTCTGCAAACTAAAGCGAGCTATCTATGAATTAAAAAACAGGTTCCACGAGATTGGAATGCAAGATTTGTGGCGTTTATTACACACAATGGTTTTATATAAAGCAAATCTAATGCAAGCTTATTTGTTTACATGAAAACTGGACAAATTGTGTATCCCATTCTCTATATGACGACATTCTTGTCACAGCTTCTTAAGAACAGCTCAAGAGCATGATCATTTCAGTCCTCCAACGTGAGTTTCCTATGACGGACTTAGGCAAAATACACTCATTCCTCGGCATCTCAGTCAAATACAACGAGAAATGGCATCTTCCTGAATCAATCTCACTATGCAGACGAGATCATACATCGAGCCGGGATGTCTGAATGTAAACCATGTGAAACTCCAGTAGACATGAAGTCTAAACTAGCCGCAGATGAAGGAAAGCCAGTCTCTAACCACACGGAATATCACAGCCTCGCCGGTGCACTGCAATATATCACCTTCACTCGTCCAGACATTTCATACGCCATGCAACAAGTCTGTCTGTTCATGCACGATCCAAGAGAAAGCACCTTGTAGCTCTGAAACGTGTTATCCGCTACTTACAAGGCACAAAGACAATGGGATTGCAGCTTCTGAAATGTCAAAGTATGAAACTCACTGCTTATATGGATGCCGATTGAGCAGGATGCTCATCAACTAGAAGATCAACTTCAGGAAACTGTCTCTTCTTAGGTGATAATCTCATTTTGTGGACAGCCAAACGACAACCTACGATGTCTCGCTCGAGCGCGGAAGCTGAGAGTAAAGGTGTTGCTAACGTTGTAGTTGAGTCTTGCTCCCTGAGGAATTTGCTTCTTGAAATGGGAAGACCAATCACGCAGGCGACACTGGTCTACTGTGACAATGTGAACGATGTCTATCTCTCAACCAACCCGGTTCAACACCAGAGAACAAAACACATTGAGATCGATATACATTTTGTTCGCGAAAAGGTACAAATGGGTTAAGTCCGGGTTTTCATATACCTTCAGCATTTCAGTACGCCGACATTTGCACTAAATGATTGCCATCTTCATTATTTACCAATTCTTGATCCAGTCCGGACGTAACAGAGTCCACGTTTCGACTCCCGAAGGATATAAGATGATAAGTATCATGTATATAGTTAAGATATCGGGAGATACTATTCTCAATATATTTTCCTAGAATATTTCACTTGTATGTACTATATATTCACATATCAATACGATCACCAATTCAAGGGAAACAATATAACTTACAGATATACATTCCAGCTTGCAAGTAGTTCATTTCATCCTCACAAAATAACTAACTGTTTCTATAATCGCATATGTAGGAGAGTCGCATTACACGATAGCAAGAAAACACACGCAAATGCACAATAAAATGCGACATTTTCATCCTTAAATAGGTTATAGTTCACTAGATATAAGTTTAAGTTTCGATGTAGATTGTATCTACGATAGGTGCTATGGTGAGATGATTCTGAATTTAAAATACAAATCATATTATATGATAAAAGATGACGGTTGGAATTTGGAAATCTTATATGTGAAACCTAGTTAAAGTTAAAACCGAGTATATAGTAAAAACAAGAATACGTTTATCCAAAATTTAACCATAGAATCTGTCCATGAAACAAATGATTAATTTTACATTTTGAATCCCAACGATGATTATATATTGATAACAAGATTATTACTTATTCCTCATTTTGTTGAGTTGGTTCAAAGCAGGCTGCAATATATTGTAAAGAACCCAAAGCAGTGCCGGCGCAACCACGAACAACAACAACTGTCCCCTGTTGTCTTCAACTTTCGCCGCCGCTTCCGCCACCGCCGCCATCTCGTTCACCATACCAGCGGAGGCCTCCGGGGTCATAGTCCAAAGCCCTGACGCAGCGAGACCACCACCGATGCCAAGACCCACGACGACTCCTTTGCTCGCACGCATCTTGTTAATCTGGTTAAGAGCCGGCTGGAGGATNAACAACAACTGTCCCCTGTTGTCTTCAACTTTCGCCGCCGCTTCCGCCACCGCCGCCATCTCGTTCACCATACCAGCGGAGGCCTCCGGGGTCATAGTCCAAAGCCCTGACGCAGCGAGACCACCACCGATGCCAAGACCCACGACGACTCCTTTGCTCGCACGCATCTTGTTAATCTGGTTAAGAGCCGGCTGGAGGATGTTGAAGAGGACCCATCCTATCGCCGGGACGATAGGGAGGAGAAGAGCTAGGCCGCGGTTGTCGCTACCTTCCGCCGCGGCTGCCAGCTGAGCGATCTGGTGAGCGGCGAAAGCGGGTTCGGAGTAGCTGAGGGCGGAGAATACGGCTCCGGCGAGGGCGGTGCTAGTGACGGCTAGAGAAACAGTGTGTTTCGGTGGGGTTGGGAGGGAGATGAAGGGCTTTGAGGAAGAGATGGGTTTGGTTTGGTTTAGAGGCTTAGGAAGAGATGTGTTAAGGGACATGCATTTTGCTGATGTCGCCATTGTCGCTGCCATTGATCCGATAGCTTGAAGATGAGTGAGATTTGAGATTTGAGGAGTGAGTTTGTGAGATGTGTTTTTGGGTTACTTGTCTTATCCAATGAGAAGGAGAGACGGAGGATCAGTGGAAATGAAAGGCTTCTGGATACTTGTCTTATCCAATGAAAAGAGAGTGTTGGAGATTTTGGTTAGATTTGAGCCACAGATTCTATCCTTTTTCTTATCACTTCCACTCTGATTAGTTTTAATTTACACACCTAATTTTAATTATCTTTGTTGCCAAACTCTTTGGATTATTTTTATCCTACCTTTTTGATAGTTTTCTTACATTATTTAATAGAATTAATCTATACTAATGATAGTAATCATATTTAATTCCAAAGGTTATGAATCTATTTAATGTTAAAAGGTTGTGTTGTTTTATAAAAAAATAGTATTTTTATTTAATTCCAAAGGTTGTGAATCCATTTAATGTTAAAAGGTTGTGTTAGTTTTATAAAAAAATTGTTTTTGTTAATAGTTGTGTCTTTATATTATCTATAAGATGTGTCTTTTCATTTATATTGTAAAACAAAAGGTTGTGTTGTTTTTACTAATAATAAAAATTTCATTTAATTCCAAAGGTTGTGAATCCATTTAGTGTTAAAATGTTGTGTTGTTTTATAAAAAACTAGGGTAAGCCCGCGCTTCGCGCGGAAATTTGTTTTCGATTAACATTTATTTTTAAATTAGAAATTTATATTATGTAATGTGTTCATCAACTTTTTTTTAAAAAAATATTATCTATTTTCTTGTTTACGATAAATAAATTAATTTCTAGTCTCGTTATGTTAGATTAAACGTTCTAATTTATTTATTATTTTTAATATTATTGTCTTAACTTTGCTCTTATATGTTTATTATCTATGTGTTTTATATCATATATTTGTTAGGACAATGGTTTAATTTTTTTTTTATTTAATTCAGTATGTAACTTTTTTTATTTTATATATTTATGTGGATACAAAAAAAAATATTTCATAAAAATTAATGTGTTTGTTATTTATTTTAGTAGTAGATATTGCATCTATTTGCAAAACATATAATTATTTTACCATAAAAAATCACTAAAATATTTTTGTTGTGTTTTGATTTTGATATACCTCTAGTTTTAACATGCAATGTTTTATACGATTTTTTCTAAATTATTTTATGTAGTTGTGTAAATTTATGGTAAGTGAATTGATTTTCTATGAAAAACTAAGATAAATATTAAAAATAATTTACGTTATTGAGATTATGTGTTTTCAAATCATTAAAACATGTTTGTAAATATATATATTTGTTAGTGAAAACACAAAGATTGAATATCTTTATTCTGGAAAATTTATTCATGATACATCTCTTACTTTTAAAAACGTTTATGTAGTTTTATATAAATATATTTCAATTAATAAATGTGAGTGGAAATATAAATATAATTGGTGTCTAAGGAAAAGCTCCAAAATCTCATTTAATTTTTTTCTCTTTTCGATTTATTTTAAATTGTGGTTTGTGGCCGTTAACAACCTAAGGTGGTCGCCAACGTGTTCGTCTTGTAGGATTTTACAATTGAGAGGGATTTTGTTCAGCTAGTGCTTTCATGCATTGATCCAAGCTCTGGTGAATCTCAAATTATCTTTGTGAATGAGTTGGTAATCCAGTTTAGCAATTATGAGTAGCAATTATGTTGAGTTACCAACCTCAAAATAACAAACAACAAACACATGGGAACTGCTTCCTCTGGGTCTGAAGTTTCATCAAATAAAAAAATACTCGAAAGGGCCTTCATGGTGGTAGCCTTGGCATGAAGATCCTCACCCAAATTAATGACAATGTGACACACTTATATGTTTTTGCGGTCGCAACTTCTTCTAATATAAGTGTTTGTCATCTGCATATACTTAATCTATACAATAGATATAAATATACATATTTAGTTTGACCAGAAATTGGTGGTGTTTTTATTTATTTATTTTACATTATGTTTCACCACATTCTTACGGAATGACCATTCTCGTGTTACCTAATTAAAAAAGGCAAAGATATCTTTTAGTATGGTAATCATTTTTAGAGAACTTTTATTTAGTAACAATAGACATACAATTTCATCTACAATAGTTTGATTACTTGGTAGCCAAGTAGCCTATGAAGATTATGTTGCATGTCCTCCTTGTAGTGACCATTCTTGATGTCTAATTTGACGGTTTACTGTTTGTACTTCATGGAATGTTAAGCAATCTCCAGAAAAACTTGGTTAACTCAATGTCTTCTTATAACGAATTATCTAAAGAAGTGATCATATTTGATTGTGTTGCAGCATAGAACATATAGGTTTGTAAAAAAAAATATTATAAAACCTCCATAGTCAATCTTCTTATTGAAACTTACGATTGTTGAAGTTGGTTGGCTTTATCTTGACAATAATGTAGAATGAGGTTGTGTGGATGCAGTTGCCGGATACCATTCCATTAGATGGTGGATTCGAGCAGATGCAAATCATCCTTCCTTCTCTACATTTATCTTTCTCGTGTCAGCAACATGCTGCTCGGCCGACCGCACTCAAACTTGTCCAAACCTCTGCGATCTGCTGCAGGGCTCAATCAAATAAAGTCCCCTGCGATACAAAAACCATACCAGCAGAAGCGCAAGGGAAGCTGAATATCATCATCTGAATGGTCCTCGCCACCCTAATAAAGCTTATGTGAGTCTAGTTCCATTCGTGGTGATATCTACAATAAGTAAAATATGTAGGAGCCTAACCTGGTGTGGAAAATTATCAAGTGTTGAGCGCTGGTACTATTCAACTCAAAGAGAGTGACAGATTCAAGTTTCTTAATCCTGCCATACTTTGCAGAAGCTGAAGAGGAGCCTTCTTGAGCTCTAGATAACCTGTGTGGTTAATGTAGTATTTAAATGAAAGCATAATCTGAAACTGCTTTCAGGAATAAGCAACCTGGGATAAGACAGTAGGCAAGGATTTTAACTGAAAATTTCATGTGATTAAAACTGGCAAATGAGAGATGATTATGTTCACCTCCAACTAATTTTTGATAGTTTTAATTGCAATCATCTTCTTTGGCTCAACACGCAAAATTACTAACTTTTCAGGAAGTAAATTAGCTACCAAATAAAAAACGCTGACACAAACCGTAGTTTCCCTGCAGAGGACTGGAGGAGGGTTGACATTACTTAAAAACTATCTTTACTGGATGCAGAAAATCATTAACGATGTTGTAAATTACTTGTCCATTTGAAGTGTTAACATCAGACGCTGAATGAAATTCACCGGAATAAAAGGTTGATACTCATCACCTGACCAAAAAAATATGCAAAAAACATTTGTTACATAAATTAAGTAAACATGATATATTAATCTGCTTTTAAGGAAAGGCTTGTTGGGACATTAATGGTTGAGAAACAAACCCGGAAAATCAACGCCAAAGTTAGCCAGAGCTAGTAGCTGTTCATATTTTCGAAACTGGAACTTCTCAGCTGGGATAGTACAGGATGTAACACTGACGGTTGCTGGCATGAGTGTCGCATGAAAACGTTGAAAAAGTAAAACATAGTCAACAACCGGATTAGAGACCATCTCCCAAAGAGGGAAATTATAATTTTGAAAATCTTTTTTTTGATATATGCGAGTCTAACGCCATCATGTGTTCAAACACTCTGATGAACATGAGTTTTAAGAACATAAATATTTTTTAAGAAAAACATAATCAACAACAGGATTCAAAACCAAAAATAGGATTTTGAAAACAACCGGATTCGAAGCCATCTCCCAAAGAGGGAAAAAAGTTTTTTTACAACATATTTCCCATAACTATGATCCTATATGCAGCCGTGTGTTCAACAATTATGATGAACATGAGTTTATAGTACGAAATCACCTTCGAGTTAAGCAGGAGCATATCCACACCCATGAGCTCGCCACCGCGTTTGACGTTTCTGGCTTCCAAAAAACTGAGGAGACGCATAGATGAGTTAGCCATTATACTGAGAACAAATTTTAGATTGTAGTAGGTTTGGTGAGGATGATGATTATGGGAAGAAGACTGACCTTTATATAGGAAAAGTTTCACCGACTGGAAGGGAACTAAGAAGGATTGAATGATTAACCGGGTCCAAGGAGTAAGATGACTGTTAATGATGATGAACCACTGAATCCTGTAACGTATGATATGCGTTGAATCGAAGTCAGAACGACAGGAAGGAAATCGAAAGAGAGATTCAATACAAATATTGACACAGAGAACCTCCCATCACCTCCATTACAGTTTGACCTAATCAGATCTTTGAGTAAAGGATGAACCCTAGAATCCATCGAAGAAGATGACCTTTCACTTTTTCAGGTCTCACGACAAATAATATGCCCCGTAGGCCACAAATAAATGATGCGTTGCAGCCCAAGGATACACTCGTAGAACCCATTAACAACACTACCTAAACAACAACAATAAAACTCAAGGTGAAAAGACACGTGGCAGTTTTTCCTAGCACTATTTGATGACATGTCTCTTTAAGAAGAGAGACAATGTCTTCTTTATAGTAATAGATTAGTTTTTGTTAATAAAATGGTGAAGAGATATGAGTACTTAGAAATAAAATGATTTATAAATAAAATTAATTTTAATTGAAAATATGCAACTTTTTAAAATTGAAAAGTTGTGACTATTTATATATATATGTATGATTTAAAAATAACCACATTTTAAATGAAAAGATGTGACTTTTGAATTTTTTTTTGAGAATCTATAAATACCTTATGTACATATCTTTGTCAAAGTAATAATTTTCACTAATCTAATTTAATAAAATGGTGAAGAGATGTGAGTATTTATAAATAAAATTGATTTTTAATTGAAATTATGTAACTTTTTAAATTAAAAAGTTGTGACTATTCATATATATGTATCATTTTAAAATAACCACCTTTTAAATGAAAATATGTGACTATTTAAATTGAAAAGTTGTGACTATGTATAATTTCAAAATAACTACATTTAAACTAAAAAGATGTGATTATTTAAATTAAAAATTGTAATTATTCATATAAGTAAATTTCTTTAAATTAAAAATAAGATTATTTAAATTGAAAAGTTGTGATTATTCATATATATCATTATAAAATAAATATCTTTAAATTAAAAAGATGTGACTGTTTAAATTGAAAAGTTGTAACTATTCATATAATAACTTCCTTTAAATTAAAATGATGTGACTATTTAAATTGAAAAGTTATGACTATTCATATAACCATCTTTAAATTGAAAATATGTGAGTATTCAAATAAATTTTTGAAAATATATAAATACTCTATGTACATCCTTTGTCAAAGTAAAAAAAATTAACTAATCTAATCTAATAAAATGGTGACAAAAAAGTAGGAAGAGTTTTTTTGTATTTGCATAGCAAAAAATCTTTTAGACAAAACAGTGAAGTTATTAGTCTTAATTTTCTTTTACTAGATGAAAAGATTTCTTTTCCATACTTATAGATTTCACATTTGTTATATATTATTATTTGTTTCATCAGTTTTATTGTTGTATAACGTGTGCTTTTTATTGTTCTTGTTATTGCACCAACATTAATAGCAATGACATTTTAGATTCATTTAATGTTTTATATTTTATTTTATTATTTTTATTGCATAATGAAAAAAAAATTGTTGGATCTATTAATAATAATTATATTCAACAATTTGAAGAGTATTTTGTTGAGGGGAATATTTTATTAATCACCGATTTTGAAAATGGATGAAAGAAGGATCTGGTAAAAATATTAAAAGGGGGAAGATGAAAGAAGGATCTGGTAAAAAAATGCAACAAATCATCTGAATAAAAAGGAGAATATAACAAACAAAGCCAGTTTAGTAAATTCTGAAAAACAGAAAGATAACCTAAGTGTTGAACGACCAACAAGAAACAAAAAGATTGAAATAAATGACTCTTACACATGTAAGTAAACTAATTTGTAATATAAATCACATTGTTATCATCATTTAAAATAATTATACATGTTAAGGATGATTTATACATTACTTTTTCTTTCTGTTAATGATGTATAAATTTAACATTATACTAAATAATACGTACACACAACATTTTATATGTATGTGACATCTCTGTATGTGACCAAAGCGAAAAAAAAAAACATAGATTATAGTTACATGTGGTCTTCCTGCATGCTCTGTAAAACTCGTTTTTTTCATAAGTCTTATTCTCTTCTTCTCTGAATTGGCTCTCAATTGGTTAGTGTCTGTCATCGTTTTGTATGGGTGACTGAACCATATGATTCACCACTGAACTTCACATCAATGTATTGTGTATCTTATGTGGACATGACAAAACTGTACTTGCCCTTCAAAAGATTTTTCCAATCAGATTCCTCACACTGGCACATATCAAGTGAAATGTTCCTGAAAACAATATAATTCCTTTAGAAAACTGGAGATTTTTTTCTGACACTTCTTTCCTTCCTCAGAGAAAAATGGATAGAAGAAAAGCTATTGAATTTACCGGTGTAGACAAACCTGAATTTTGCTGTAGCCAAAGACTTGGATGTGCTCACACGAAGTAAGGTTGATATCCAGAGCTGAGTGGCCAGGACCAACACCTGAAGATATTGAATCCATATGTCCTTACATTTCTTTTTGGAACACCCATATGTCATTTCATAAAAAAGCAAAACAAAGAACATATACACACTATACAAGCAACTATTACAGGGGAAAACAACAACATAAATTCAAGCTTTATGCATAAACGGAGAAACCTTTATGGTCTATAGTGTAGAAGCCGGAAAACCGAACTGGTATAAACGAAATAATAAAACAATGTTAAGGAAAGTCATGGATCAAAAGACGAAATGAAACCGAGAAGAAAACGTTTTTCAGAAACGAACATGGAGGCAAGATATGATCTCTTTCCTTAACTCTAAATATTCGCTCTGTAGTGAGACATAACTATATAAATATCGAGTCCCAGGATACAACCATGGAAGACGAAATCACACTTCACTTGTGATCGTCTCGATGAACTATAGAATCTACGAAACACTCTCGAACTAAAAGACTTACGCTAAGGGATTTTTTCTCTGTTGGTTTTCGATTTGAAAGTGTGTGAGAAATGAAGGAGGAGGAGTCTGTATTTAAAGAGGAGATGAGAAGCGGTTTTTCGAAACTGTTGCAAACGTTTTCCGAAAATCTCTCAAAGATCTCGGGGTGGAACGTTGAGCAACTTTCTCCGCAAGTCTCTCATAGTTGACTCGTTCTGATCTGTTTCGAACAGATAAACTTCGTGTCGTTTTGGAACGAACTCCACGTCGTTTACACATGAATGTCATACTGTTTTTTTCAGAAACGAAATGGCCAAAAAGAACATCTTTTAGTGGTCCTGGGCCACATTCTCCCAAACCCGAGCTCAAGCCCAATCCCAAGCCCAAGTCCAAGTCCAAGTCTAATCCCAAGCCCAAGCCCACGCCGAGCCGAGCCGGCCGAACGGCGGCGGCGGCGGCGGCGCACGCATGGGGCCAAGCCTTCTCTCTCTCACACAGGTCTTTGAGCCAAGGTACATAGTTGAACATATATATATTGCTCGTTTTGGTGTTGTTGTCCGATGTGGGACAACATTACTTCTCCTTCATTAACACTAATAGGCCACAAGTGGGCCATTTCTTTTCATATAAATTGTATTAAGCCCATGACTTTAATAATAATCCAACAATCCCCCACATGAATAGAAATGACTCTAAACATACTAAGACTAAATGTGGACTCAATAGACTCTAGTTACTATACTTAAACTAATCATGACTAGACTAGACATACTTATCAAGAGTGTTTGCGAAAAATTCACTGTGTTTGAGTTGGTGGCATTTTTAAGTCTTAAACCACTCATAGTTAATATCTGTCGGATTTACTTTAACAGAAGGTGAACATGATATTTTGAACCAACCGGTGTTTTATGTAGACCGAGACAACAAGCATAACGCAGCTTCATTTTCTCATAGAACTTAGTTCTCTATTGTGTTTGTTGTGGCCCTGAACTATTTCTGGTTTTCATGAGTGAACTTAGAGAATATAGCCTTGCATTCATTCTCCTAGAAACGGCCCAATTCCACACTCATTAGGTGATTGACCATGAAAAGTATTGAGTAATACTCCTCTTTAAAAGCTATGGAATTATTAAAAGCTTATGCTTATCCTTGACACATTCGTTATCACTTTTATCATCTTTAGGAGCTGGGAAGAGACTACTTTGTCTCAAAGTGCTTGTCGTAGGTTTTGTTTGATTTTCTTTTCCCTTTGAACCTACGTCTTGGGATCTCCAGTCATGATAGGTAGGTTTGCAATCAAGCATCCTCATTTGTTATAGGCTTTAAACCCATTTCTTTTGATGATTTAGCAACTATATCTCGTGGCAAACTTTTAGTGAATGGATCCGCTAGGTTGTCTGCCGATTTGATGTAGTCAATTATGATTACACCATTTGAGATAAGTTGTCTAATGGTTTTATGTCATCTTCTGATGTAACGAGATTTGCCATTGTAGAGATAATTCTGAGCCCGAGTTATAGCTGATTGACTATCACAATGTATGTGTATAACTGGTACATGTTTCTCCCACATAGGAATATCTTCCAAAATTTTTTTTAAGCCATTCAGCTTCTTTGTCTAAGGTTATGAACTCATATTCCATGGTGGATCTGGCTAATACTGTTTTCTTGGTAGATTTCCATGAAATTACTGCTCCTCCTAGTGTAAAGACATATCCACTTGTGGGTTTTAAATTCTTAGAATCTATATCCAGTTAGCATCACTGTATCCTTCTAAAACTGCTGATTCTTTACCATAGTGAAGCCCAAAATCTTTGGTATAATGCAAGTAATTGAGTACTCTCGTTATAGTTTTCCAGTGTTTATGACATAGATTACTTGTATATCGACTTAGTACGTTTACTGCATGCGCTAGCTCTGGTCTAGCACAATTGGTTAAGTACATAAGACTTCCGATCACTTGTGTATACTCGTTTTGTGAAACCGCTTCACCTGAATTCTTTGTTAAGTGAAGTAAGGGATCTAACGGAGTTTTTGCAGTACCATTAGAGTAATTTTTAAATCTCTCTAATATTGTTTGAGCATAATGAGATTGGGTTAAGATTATTCCGTTTGAATTTCTTGTGATTTTGACCCCAAGAATAACTTCTGCTAATCTCAAATCTTTCATCTTAAATTTTCCTTTGAGCATGTTCTTTGTTTGATTGATAATATCTTTATTGCTTCCAATAATGAGTATATCATCTATATATAAGCATAACAAAACATACGCATTTTTGGTAGTTTTATAGTATATGCATTTATCACATTCATTAATTTTGAAACCATTTGACAGCATTGTATTATCAATTTTTTGTGTCATTGTTTAGGAGCTTGTTTAAGCCCATAAAGTGACTTTACAAGTTTGTCAGCCCATAAAGTGACTTTACAAGTTTGTCAGCCCATAAAGTGACTTTACAAGTCGACAAACTTTGTCTTCTTGTCCAGAAATGACAAAACCCTCAGGTTGTTTCATGTAAATTTCCTCTTCTAAATCATCATTTAGAAAAACGGTTTTACATCCATTTGATGGATTTCTAGATATCTTAAGGCTGCGATTGCTATCATCAACCTTATTGATATTATTCTTGTTACTGGAGAATATGTATCAAAATAGTCAAAACTTTTCTTTTGTCGGAATCCTTGAACTACAAGCCTAGCTTTGTGTTTACCAGGTGTTACATCAGGGTTTAGTTTTTGTTTTAAAATCCACTTACTCCTTAATGCTTTGCAACCTGATGGTAAATCTATAATATACCATGTATAGTTTTGCATGATAAAATCAAATTCACTTTTGACGGCTTCATTCCAAAATGGAGCGTCTGGTGAAGACATGACTTCTGCCAAAGTTTTTGGATTATTTTCTACTAAAAATGCCGCTAAGAAATCTTCACCAAAAGATTTTTCCTTTCGAGCTATTTTGCTTCTTCTAGGTTCATCTTCTTTTTTATTTTTTGAAATATCATTTATAGAAATTTTGATGTTTGTTTCAATTTCTGAGTCATTGTCATCGTCTCTTTCTTCTCTAGTTCGTTTTGAACCTTGTTTTTCCTTGCATGGAAAAATATTTTCAAAGAAAGATGCATTTCTTGATTCCATGACTGTATTTACATGGATATCTGATATTTTAGATTTATGTACCATAAATCGATAAGCACTATTATTATGTGCATATCCGATGAAAATGCAATCCACTGTTTTGGGTCCAATGGTGATCTTTTATGGTGGCGATATCGCAACTTTTTCCAAGCATCCCCATACTTTGAGGTATTTATACGAAGGTAAATTATCTTTCCATAATTCATATGGAGTTTTGTCAGTTACTTTATGTAGAATTTTGTTGAGGATATAATTAGTGGTAATCAACGCTTCTTCTCACATGTTCTGGGGTAATCTAGATTCCTGCAACATTGCATTCATCATCTCTTTTAGAGTTTGATTTTTGCGTTCAACAACTCCATTAGATTCTGGTGAATAAGGAGCTGCAGTTTGATGGATTATTTTATGTTATTTACAAAATGCATTAAATGGACCATCATACTCGCCTCCTCTGTCGCTTCTAATTGTTTTAATAGTTGTTTAAGCTGATTTTTTACCTCGAGTTTAATTTTTTTGAATTTTTCTAAGGTTTCATCTTTGCTATGTAATAAATATACATAACAATATTTTGTGCAACCATCTATGCAAGTCACAAATTACTTTTCCCACCTCTAGTTTGTATATATTTTAAAGCACATAAATTGGTGTAAATTAAATCTAGAGGTTTATTAGTTCTTTCAACATAAAGTGAGAGTATTTTTGTGAGCTTAGCATGTACGCACACTTCACATTTTTGTTTACTTGTTTTAAATTTGGGAATTAGATTTAAATTCATTAATCTTTGTATCGATTTATTGTTTACATGGCCTAATCTTTCATGCCATATATTAAAAGACTCAACCAAATAAGCAACTAACTTTTTCTTATTCATTGAAGTTGAAACTTTTGGAGTTACAACTTTTGGAGTTACAACTTTTGGAGGGACTGTCAATACATTCATTTTGACAAATCCATTCTTAACATACCCTTTCCCCAAATACATCCCATTCTTCCTAATCACGAGCTTATCCACCTCAAGAGTTGTGGCAAATCCATTCTTGCTGAGCAAGGTTCCCGAGACCAGATTTTTCCTCATGTCAAGCACATGCTTCACATTCGTCAGAGTGACTTCACGTCGAAATGTCATTTTCAGAATCACTTTGCCGCGGCCTTCAATCTTGGAGACTGCAGTGTTTTCCATGAACAGTTTCTCCTCAGTTTTGCTTTTCTGATAGGTGCTGAACATCCCCCTATCAGTGCAAATATGGGTGGTAGCACTTGTATCATACCACCATTCCTTAGGGTTGTTACCTTCAACCATGTTGGCCTTAGTAACCACTGCAAAGATATCCTCTTCAGTGAGATTCGCTTGAGCCTTCTCATTTCTGATCTTGCTGCGACAGTCAGCAGTTCTCTGTCCCACTTTGTGGCAGTAGTGACATTTCCCTTTGAATTTTTCCAAATTCGCTTCACCACCTTTTTTCTTGAAGTTAGGTCCAGAAGCTTTCAATGGTGTAACCGTTTTGAAAGGCTTATCAGGAGAGTGAGTGTGTGCCTTTCCTTTGCCTTTGTGCTCGGCCATGTTGACATTATGCTCCTTAGCATTAACATCATTGACCTTGTCAGCAATTCAGTTTCTGGATTCCATCTGAAGCCTCATGATGAGCTCCTCGAGACCCTTCTTCTTCTTTTTGTTCTTCAAGTAGTTCTTGAAATCGGCATAGCTTGGAGGAATCTTTTGAATGAAGCTGAGAGTTATGAATGTCTCACAAATAGACATTCCTTCAGCAGCGATTTCATGGAAAATGAGCTGAAACGCTTCCACCTGATCCATGATGGGTTTTGAATCAACCATTTTGAAATCATGGAACTTGGCAACCACATACTTATGGCAGCCAGCATCTTCACATATGTACTTCTTATCCAATGATCTCCATAAATCTTTCGCAGTGGGAGTCTCACAGTAGACTCGGTACAATGGGTCAATGAGACGACCCAAAATATACCCTTTGTAGATGAAGTCGGAGTGGACCCATATGTCAACACTTGCGAGAGTGTGCACATCTTCAATCCTGTAAGAGACTATGGGCTTGTCCTCCTGGATGAACTTATCCAATTTCATTGTTGTGAGGAAGAACAACATCTTCTTCTGCCACGTTTTGAAGACTTTGCCATCAAATATGTTTGGCATCAATCCTTGAGAGATCATGCCAGGTACAGCCGGAGGAGTTACAACTGCAACCGGAGCACTTGTACTTCCTTGAGTTGAACCGGTTTGATAAAGACCAGCACCAAAAAGGCTACGGCGTGTGGTCTCATCAGCACTATTACCTACAAGTAGGGTAGTTGTTGTTATTGCTGCAGCGGTTGACACTGTGATTCCAGCAGTTGTCACTGTTGCATCAGTTGTGGCAACGTTGAGTGGAGTTTGGTTGATGATGGTGTCAATGGGGATGTTACTTGCATCCATCATTTTTTTGTTGAGAAAACAAGAAAACGGATTAGTACTCCGTTCAACAAATAACATATTATTTTAAGTAAAAAGTAATAGTTTAAAATCGATTCTCATTTTTGGTGTTTGAACCAAATTGTATCAATATAAGTCTGAGAAAACGTTTTGCAAACTCTTTTAAAACCGTTTGTGGTAGACTTTAGATTGTTTCACAAACTCGCTTTATAAAGCGTTCATGGAAACAATTCATTTATAGAACGTTTTGAATAACAATATATCTAAAACGTTTCGCAGAAATTCTATATGTAAACTGCAAACTCGTTTGTAGAAAATAAGAAACATTTCGCGAATTGCTACAGAGCAAAATGCAAGCCGTTAATCATTTGGTTTCAATAGAGATCGTTAAAATCGATCACAACCAGAAATGATAATAAGCCAAGACCTGTTTTGTAAACTCGCTTAAAGCATTCACAGAAACCGTCTGTGAAAGCGTTTAGATTGTTTCACAGACTCGCTTTTTAAAAGCGTATGTGGAAACGAATCGTTTTTATAACGTTTTGAGAATCGTATATCAATAAGTGTTTGCGATAGTGCTATAGAGCAAAACGCAAACCGTTATGAGGAACTTAAGAAACGTTTCATGGAAGTGCTACAGAGTAATCGCAAACAACATTTCAAAAACGTTTACAAATCCTTGTATAAACCGTTTTATAAATCGTTTTCAATCCGATTTAAAGTTAAGATTGTAGAAGCCAAAAAAACGAACTGATATAAACATAATACTAAAAAAATGCTAAGGAAAGTCACGGATCAAAAGACGAAATGAAACCGAGAAGAAAATGTTTTTCAGAAACGAACATGGAGGAGAGATATGATATCTTTTCTTAACTCTAAATATTCGCTCCGTAGTGAGACAGAACTGTACGAATAACGAGTCCAAGGATACAACCATGGAAAACAAAATCACACTTCACTTGTGATCATCTCGACGAACTATAGAATTTACGAAACACTCTCGAACTAAAAGACTTACGCTAAGGGATTTTTTCTCTGTTGGTTTTCGATCTAAAAGTGTGTGAGAAATGAAGGAGGAGGAGTATGTATTTAAAGAGGAGATGAGAAGCGGTTTTTCGAAACTGTTGCAAACGTTTTCCGAAAATCTCTCAAAGATCTCGGAGTGGAACATTGAGCAACTTTCTCCGCAAATCTCTCATAGTTGACTTGTTCTGATCCGTTTCGAACAGATAAACTTCGTGTCGTTTTTGAACGAACTCCACGTTGTTTACACATGAATGTCATGCTGTTTTTTCAGAAAAGAAATGGCAAAACGTTGAGCTTAATTGGACCCAAAAAACATCTTTTAGTGGCCCTAGGGCCATATTCTCCCAAGCCCATGCCGAGCCAGAATGGCCGAATGGCGGCGGCAGCACGCGCGTGGGGCCAAGCTTTCTCTCTCTCACACAGGTCTTTGAGCCAAGGTACATGGTTGAACATATATATACTGCTCGTTTTTGGTGTTGTTATCCGATGTGGGACAGCATCACTACTCCTTCATTAACACTGATATGCTACAAATGGGTCATTTCTTTTCACATAAATTGTATTAAGCCCATGGCTTTAATAATGAACCAACATATAGAACCATTCTCAACACCTTCAATAGCAGATGCAAGTGATGATAAACAAAACTCAATTCTCACAATATCAATAATCCTACCAGGAAAGAAAATCCAATCAGGGATCTTCAAATTAAACCCCAAGTTTATCAATAAGCAAGGAGAATTAAAGTAAAGGGTCTCAAATGAATATTTTAGGGAAGTAAAAGTGTAACACATGAGTAATCAGAGAATGAGATCATTAACATGATGAAGTAAACCAGTACCTTTGAGCCCCTCCGCATCCGGTCCGACCAAGGAGGATAAGAGAAAGAAGACAACAAGAGAAAGGAGAACAGAGATCCGAAAAGAAAGATAAATATGCTAAAAAGAAGAAGAAGCCATTGTTGATTGCATTCTTGGCGACTCTCTCAAAAGGCAGTATTTAAGCTTTTACCAGTTTTTGCGTTTTGTGGGCGTAGCGTTGCATCGAACTGTAGAGAGCCCCGGTTTAGTTAAATTAATTGTTTTGGGAGTGCGAAGCGTTGTATGTAGCCATGTTGTAGTTTTACTTCTATTTTTTAGTTAAGTGTTTGAAATAAAATATATATATTATGAAATAAAATATATATATTTATATGATCTTATACGAAACCACACAGTTAATAATTATTACAAAGAATGTAAGGCTAATGTTTAGCCTGAATTATGTTTGTATTTTATATTTTTATTATTTAAGAAATTCGAATAAAATGAATAGCTTTTTTTGTTTTTCGAATAAAATGAATAGTTACTGTTTAAAGAGACATGTGTTTTCACCATTTAGTTTAATAACTGTTTCTTTCATCTATAAGTATAACTTATCACATTGTCTTCAACGAAATAGACAAATTGGATATCAATCCATGTAATTTTTCGTTCAATTTTCTTTTACTTTCGTTGTAGAAATTAAAACGTAATTAAACATATAGTAACTTGATGTAGATCTTTCAGTTTTAGAAGTAACAAAGTATCCAAATGATTAGTTCTTTCATTTTCAACTGTGTATATGTGTTTTTATCAAGATAAAATTTTATGTTCATGATTTTTTATTGTAAATTTATCACAATTTATTAAAATATGTGTTTTGATCATATGAATATTTTAATTAGGATATTTTTTTGTAGTCATGTGTATCTTCAGAAATATTATAGAGATATCATTTTAAAATAACTATCTATAATTTGAAAAGTTGTGAGTGTTTATGTATAGTTTTGAAAACTATAAATAATTCATGTTCATGAGTTTTTTTTTTAATAAAATTAATCTCCTATAATAACTTTAAAATGCATAAATATTTTAATGTATGTGTCTTTTACTAAAACTGCATGTAAGATGTTTTATAACACATGTATTTTTGAAAAACAATTATATAAAATATGATATATTTTTTTTACCAAATGAGTTCCCGTGTGATATCGCACGGGTTCTTTACCTAGTTAATATATGGATAATTTGCTTAAAAACAAAGAAAAATAGGCAAGTTAGAGGAATGCCAAGAACAGTAAAACTTATTCATTTGTTGTACATAAAGTAGATGCGGAATGACGATGGTACCCCTGCTTATTGGACGTAACACTATTTACCTGTTGAACTTGGTACAACTAATAGTTCCTAGGGAATTTTTAAAAACTATTAAAAAGATTAGATAAAGATTTGGTTCAGATTTTTTGGTGTACTCGAATAAAAGTGGCAATGCAAGAAAAGATTTTGATTTCTTTATTTACACCAATATTTTTCTATTTCACTTATATTTGTTTATAAAATTTTGCAATGATTTTGATTTTTTCTTTTGTTCTCTCGCCGTAATCATTATCTTCTATCTTAATCTTCTTATGATGCTTCTTTATTCTACTGATAAATCCACACAAAACCAAAGAAAATTTTGCCAACTATTATGATCTTCACCACACATGCATAATTTCTCAATAACATCAGACCAACCCCCATGACAATCTCAAATAAGATCATGTGTTGTCTCTCTTGAAGTTCATCATTTTTCGTTCTTCAACATCCACAATTTTTTCAGATAACTCAGAAAATCAAGACTAGCATCTCATCTCACCTCCAGAACCCTAGAATTTCGATTGAAGTCAGAAATTGGGTCTCGTTACCCTCACAGAGATGTATATAATAATATGATAATTAGCTAGCTAACAAAATCTATTCATGGCGAAATAACAAATTATACAAGCAATTTCTTTGTTTAGCTGGGTAAATGTCTTTAGAAATCAAAGTGGTGCAAAATGTGTTTTGATAATTTGAACACATATGTGAGAACAAAATATGACATAATATAAGTATCAAATAAGTTTGGCCAACTAACAAATATATGTTTTCGTTTATTAATTTGTTTAACGGTCTACTAAATTTTTCTTGATGTAAACAATATAAAAAATGCAAAATACGAAATTATGTATGCCAACTAACTCAACTATTTTTCCGTCTTATATATTGTCAAACTAGTTAAAAAATTTATACAATTCTAAAAAAGCAATCAATTAATGTATTGTTTCTTTCTAAAGAGCGTGAGAGAGTGAAGCTTCTGATAGGTTGTGAAGACTTTAACTGTTAACCACATTTTTATCCATAATCCCTTTTGAAATATTATTAACCGGCCAATAAAGTTATGAATCGTGTCTAGTATATTACATAACCACCTACTATTTTGGTTTATTTACAATGCACCAACAAGTTGACGTGGCTTCCCTAAGATATAAGGAATATCCATCTCTGTATATGATGTTTGTAGACAAAATCACTTTATTTTCTCATCTAATACTTTTGTAGTGCTGGAATTTTTTTTGTGAAATAAACATAAAGAACCAATCAAGTTATGTAAATAACTGTTATTAGCATACATAACAGTGTAAACATTTATAACAAAAAAAGTTGGAGTACAAACTGTGGAGTTTCACAACTCTCTAACTAAACACTTAAACATATTACTAGAAAAACATTATACTAGACATCAGATTATTTCTAGTTCGATAGTATTGAAAACCATTGCTTAAAACCCATCTAATGGTCTCACTCTCTTCTGAGCATGCCTCCTTCTCTTTTAAATGCACTGTTTTGACTATGTTGGTTCCTACTTTGTTCCACCCAATATCCGCTGAACTATCCACATTTTTCACGGTGTAAGTACTCATTCCAGCTGTAGTAGATTGTTGTAGAGAAGGTATATTATAATACGTCAAATATTTAAGACATTGGTGTTGGAATTCATGAGTGTTTGTCTCATGTCAAGAGAGTATTCAGTCAACTTGTAACTGAATCTCCTTCAACCATATAACAGGAACTCACCCACACGCTTGAAGAGACAAACCAACTGGTGGTTGAATCCTCTTACACAACTTATATTATAACCAAGATCCTAGACAGTAAATTGGTTATGTATGGCAAAGAATCTCTAATTTGAATCTATCCTTATGTAGTAACACAACACTTTGAGTTTGTGTACTTAAGATGAAGATGATTTAGAATCAGTAGGCTAGAGTTTAAGACAGTAGAAACATAAGACTTTGCTGAGTTTTACAAGTATTAGGCTGCCTTAAGAGAAACATAGTTAAGATAACTTCTAAATCATGATTCACTTAACCCTTACATTGTGACTATTGTTTAGACACAAGAGAGGGAGAGAAGCCACGAAATTTAGAGAGAGAGACTTGTATTAATTCTGGATAAAGAGTTACAAGAGGTGAAGCTGCCTTTAAATAGACAATGAGCAACATTAAACAATTTTTTTTAATTATATAGGGGTATTCTTGCCCCATAAAAGTGGTCCAGACTAGTCACGTATTGCCACGTGTCGGTCCCCTGTCCCTGGCGATGCCGAAATGTTAATTCCCCAGTGGCCAACATTAAACAATTACTAAAGCAAGAAAACATAAATTAATAATTATGTAGGGAAATGAATATCAGAACTGTATGGACATACTGGTGTAGAGAAGGTTGTTGTGGACAGACTGGCATGTCTAGAGGAGGGGAAATGGACAAGAGAGAGGTTTGCACAGTCTGCTTGTGTGAAAGGGACATGTCCAGCTGCTTCTCCAAAGCAACACATTTGACTTCTTCTGTCTAATTCAAACCAGTCTCTCTTAATTAAATTCAAACAGGTTTTCTTGACTTCTTAGAGGTTCCCACGTCCATATTCAGTCTCCCCAACTCTTTTCTTGCCTTTCAACGTAAGTTAGGTCAAGATGTAGCTTGTGGAGCAAGTTTGTACAAACTAGACCAAATTGGCTTCTCTTGATGAACTTTCCTTGGATCATCAACCAGCTTCTTCTTCTGGTCATTCCTTTATTTATTTCAATACCCCCCCCCCCCCTCAAACTTGCCCATAGGAGATCCTTGGGTAAGCTTGAAACTGAAAGTATTTGCCTCATTAAAAACTTAAGTGTGGAATACCTTATGGGATAAACCATCACTTAGGGAAAAATAGTGCAACGACCCTAAGCCTAGGGATTGGTCAGTGGGTTTATGAGTCTTATCATCAAGCTTAGGGACTCATAAACCCTGGATCATGGCCTTTCTTCAATGGCAAGCAGGCATCATTTGTTTCATTGCTTCACACTCATCAGACCTTTGAGCTTCTTCTTGTGGACATAGCTTGTCTCCTCCTTTCTTATGGCTTCTTGCCTTCATCATGGGTTGAGTTCAAGCATGTCTTGTTCATAAGCTTAATAGGTACCTGATTCAAACAATGCACAAACACATGCATCAATTCTCAAGAGGAAAACCTATTCAATCATAAGAGTGAGTATAGAATTAGGTACTTTCCTTGCATAATTTTCTAAAGAATGGACATTGACTTCTCATATTAACACCTCTCCTCAAGCTGGACCTGAGAATAAGAGAATGTGGTCAAGCTTGGAAGATGAGAGCCAATGTTGATCACCAGTGCCTTGAGACCACAGCCCTCTTGGCTTGAATTGTGGCCTTCTCTCTTGAGTGTAGTTCTTGTCCACCCCTTGGCATCAGGTAAGTCACTTATGAGCAATCTCTCCACTGCTCCATTCATCCTCTCAACCATCTTAGGAGTTAATGGACACAATCAGTGTCCAAAGGATTGATGGACAGTGGGCAATCTCCATGGTCAGGAATATGCATCTTGTGCAGGCTCTGATCAACATGGGCAACCTATCAAACAAACATTAAGACAAGCATCAGTAGACAACAAGAGATCATAACATGGATTTTTCACCAAGTCTAATCTTTAAAACACATTTCAAACAAGCAATAGACATATATCTTCATGATTATATCCTAGCAATACTCTCTGAATCCTAATCATCAAGACTAAGCATTCAGGCAACAAGACAATTAATTTTCCTAAAGGGCAGAAGCAAGACAGTTCTTTCAAAACAACTTAACTTCAAGACAATTTAACAACCTTAAGCAGATTCTAACAAGATTGTGAGAATGGAGATTAAGTAAGCAGCGAATAAGTAGAGAGTAGAGAATGATGTAACCAGAGTATTAGTAGCCAAAGAATGGGAGAATGATGGAGAATGAGTAACCAGATAATTAGAGAATGAGAAATCAGAGGATAGAAAATTTGCTCAAGAGTTATAATGGACAGAGTTTTGCTATGTTTTCTTCAGTTTTGTGGAAGTTTTAGCAGCCAGGAGCATCCAATACTCATCAAGAGTTTGGTGCTTTAGTAGCTGAAACACAATGGACCATTGGACAATCATTTTATCCATTAGTCTTAGACATGTGCCACTGAAATAACTCATGAACTGATTTTTTCCAGGGCTTGCAACAAGTGAACCATCAGAATAACATATGAATAAGTATTTTTTGTGGCTTAGACAATAAAGAAACTAATGGATCAAAACAGTTTGTCCATTGGTGAAAGAGATGCTCCATTAAGAATGACCTATTATCCAATAGATAAAGCAGAATGGTGAAGAATTTTTGAAATCTATCTCTTCCTTAAGCTTGATTCAAGATACTAACAAGTACTGACCAAGCTAACACAACATTGAAGTGGAAGAGAATAGATTTTTGAATTAAAAAACAGAGACTAAAGGTGAGTTTTATCCCAAAGAAGAGAAACAAAGCTCTGATATTATGTTGGAATTCATGAGTGTTTGTCTCATGTCAAGAGAGTATTCAGCCAACTTGTAACTGAATACTCTTCAACCATACAACAGGAATTCACCCACACGCTTGAAGAGACAACCAACTAGTGGTTGAATCCTCTTACACAGCCTATACTATAACCAAGATTCTAGACAGTAAACTGGTTATGTATGGGAAACAATCTCTAGTTTGAATATATCCTTCTGTAGTAACACAACAGTTTGAGTTTGTGTACTTAAGATGAAGATGATTTAGAATCAGTAAGCTAGAGTTTAAGACAGTAGATAAAGAAGACTTTGCTGAGTTTTACAAGTATTAGGTTGCCTTAAGAGAAACAGAGTTAAGACAACCTCTAAATTATGATTCACTTAAGACAACCTCTAAATCATGATTCACTTAATCCTTACATTGTGACTATTGTTTAGAGACGAGAGAAGGAAAGAGGCCACAAAATGTAGAGAGAAAGACTTGTATTAATTTTGGATAAAGAGTTACAAGAGGTGAAACTGCCTTTAAATAGACAATGAGCAATATTAAACAATTACTAAAACAGAAAAACATAAATTAATAATTCTGTAGGGAAATGAAGATCAGATCAGAACTGGCTAGACAGACTGGTGTAGAGCAGGCTGTTGTGGACAGACTGGCATGTCCAGAGGAGGAGAAAGGGATAAGAGAGAGTTTTACACAACCTGCTTGTGTGAAAGAGACAGGTCCATCTGCTTCTCCAAAGCAACCCATGTGACTTCTTCTTGTCTAATTCAAACCAATCTCTCTTATTTAAATTCAAACAGGTTTCATTGACTTCTCAGAGGTTCCTACATCCATATTCAGTTTCCCCAACTCTTTTCTTGCCTTGCAATGTAAGTTAGGTCAAGATGTAGCTTGTGGAGCAAGTTTGTACAAACTAGACCAAATTGGCTTCTTTGGATGAAGTCTCCTTGGATCATCAACCAGCTTCTTCTTCTAGTCATTCCTTTATTTTATTTCAACAATTGGCTCCTACAATATTTGTAAAAAGACATAAAGTTGAGTAAATGGCTTAATATGACATGATGGTAACAAGTTGGTTATATGACGTTTAACCTTAAAAATTAGAAATACCATTTGTGAATTACGTTTGACAAACTGACTAACATGTAAATAATTTTGATTATTATAATACATGTTGGTGTGTAACCGGCTAAAAATTTATGTGTTTTTTATACATATTATTAGCTTCAACAAAATGAAATATAAATATTTTAAAATGTTATTATCCGGATAAAACATTCACAACTCAGCTAAAAATAATCTTAGCTATAAAAATAATGATTAGACGGCTAACTAAACACATAACAAAAAAAAAAAACTTGAAACAAAGGCAAATAAAATTGAAGCACAAGATGTCAAGAAACTATTATGGAATCTGCCCAAAATACTAACTTTTGCACAATTAATATGTTGATTTAGGTCACATGTTTCCAACTTAAACATAGCAAAAAGGTAAATATAGAACTAAATTTCACCAGAAAATGACGCATAAAACTAAACTCTTTTGACATAATTAAGTTAAGAGACAAAATTGCAAAAAAGCCAAATCAGAAACAAGAAACTCATATAAAAAAGAATCCCAAATCACACAGATGCATTTGCAAAATAAAAAGATAAAGAAATCCAAATAACCTGCAAAGTCCCAAAGCTCATGCTTGTAAATATCAACCTCCCCAATTGCATTGAAGCTTACAGTTTTACCCAAGTCCTATCTCTTCAAGTATTAGCTCACGGGTTCTTCATCAGTCGGATGAAATCAAAACCCATGAGCAAGTAAAGCCGCCGCCAAAGTAGTTGCCGGTGAAGGCGCAGAAAGTAGTGAGGAAACAGGGCCATAGATTTGCGACCCAATAAAGCAAAAAATGTACTTATCTCTAGGGTATGGTGGAGGTTGTAAATTATTGTTCTCCATTATTTCACAAACTCGCCGCAAAGTTTAGGGGTTTCTGTTTAACAATGAATTTTTCGAGACATGAAAATGGAGAGAGAATCGTATAAAGAGAGATATGGTTTTGAAATTTGAAAAAATTAGTTTGAAACTCAGCGGTAAATTGAAAACCAATATGACATTAAATGATTTAGATAAAAAAAATTGTCAGAAAATAGGATTCTTGTGTATCTAGACATAAGATTTTGCCCACTCAAAACACCTAATTCATTGAAGTTGGCATGTAGGGGTATCAATGTCATATGAGAATTTGCACAGTCTTCCAATAGTTGAAATTGCTATTGTCCTAATTAGAGGAAAATACATTGGTAGGAGTCTAAATTTCCCATTAATATATGGGTTTTGCAATAAAAACAAATTTCATATACTGGCATCCCTCATTAAGATTTACAATATTTTTTCAAAAAATATTAAATATATCAGGGTTTTTATTCAATCATGTATTTTAAAATTTAAATACAATCTACCGTTATTTGAATGATGATTTTAAATTATATTTTAAAATCTAGTGTCATTAAGTGAATGATTTAAATGAAGTTTTTAAAATTTGGTGTTATTAAAATTTTAAGCATTTTAAAGTTCTTTGTATTTAAATTATTTTCCAATCATCTAATGTGGAATATTATGAATAAATTGAATTAAAAAATCAATGCATANAAATACATTGGTAGGAGTCTAAATTTCCCATTAATATATGGGTTTTGCAATAAAAACAAATTTCATATACTGGCATCCCTCATTAAGATTTACAATATTTTTTCAAAAAATATTAAATATATCAGGGTTTTTATTCAATCATGTATTTTAAAATTTAAATACAATCTACCGTTATTTGAATGATGATTTTAAATTATATTTTAAAATCTAGTGTCATTAAGTGAATGATTTAAATGAAGTTTTTAAAATTTGGTGTTATTAAAATTTTAAGCATTTTAAAGTTCTTTGTATTTAAATTATTTTCCAATCATCTAATGTGGAATATTATGAATAAATTGAATTAAAAAATCAATGCATAATACAAAAAAAAAATTAATACACCAATTAAGACTATCTTAATATTGTAAAATTTGATGAATTGCAAGACATTGATAATTGATTTTAAATAATTGATTGAATAACACCCTTACACTTTTTGGTAAGGACGACGCAGAAAAATATTAATTTTTTTTTCAAAAGTTATTATAAATAATGCTATAATAAAGATTCTTAACTAAATTAGTTAGTAAATGTAAACAGATTTTAAGGTTTAAGATTAATTTTTTTTATTTGAATAGATTTTATGCCTTTGTATATATATATATATATATATATATATATATATTTTAATGAATTAATGGAACAATAAAAAATAATGAGTGCACAAATAAAAATTTAAGTGGGTGCACAGAAAATTAAACTATGAATTTACATTGTTTATACAAATAATATGGGTGCAAGTGCACCCGTACTTAGCAGGGAGCATATACTAGCATAATTTTTAATATTTATGATTTACTTCGTATATTACAGATATCTAATTTTTTAATTTGTCTTACTTCGAAAAATACAAATATATGGAAACCGATATCCAAAAAATATATTGATATTTATGAATATTGTATGAATACTTACGGTATCTCATTTATTTTGTTTAATACAAATAAACTAGAAAATTTGATATAAATTTGTTCTTGAAAATATTTTTAGATGATGTATAAAATAATAAAATAAAAGAAGTAGTGAAACTCATGTTTTGTAAATTTTAAACTTAGTTAGCAATAATAATAAGACAAAACTTATTGGAAAGTTATAATTGTCATAAGTTTTTCATTTAATACTTTTATAAGAATTAATGTGAATAAAATTTACTAAATCACATGTTAGAATAATATTATATAAACTTATACATTTAAAACTCTAATTTTTTAATCAAGATATACATGTATTTATATATTTGTCGGAACATAGTGGATTTTCGCTTCTCAAAATTTTAGTATTTGTGATTTATATTGATTTTAACAGATATTAATTTTTAGTATTTTTTTCGAAAGTTTACGAATATCCAGATTATTTGGATTGAATTGAAACAAATAACGATATAATAAATTTAACGGATAGAATGTTCATCCATACGCGTACCCACGGGAAAAGGGTCAATTTCAACCCCAACAATTTCAGTCGTGCCAAATACGACCCGAACTAATGGATAGTGCCAAATACGACCTCAACTCAATAATAATTCAAAAAAACTACCCGAACTTTTTAAAACGTGCCTAAATCTACATTGACTCTAACAGAAGTTAGTCAACTGTTAATAAAATAAAACGACGTCGTTTTGGCCTAACCTTTAAAAAAAAATATGATTTTTCTGAACCTCGAATCCGTACCACAACTCTCATTTGACGGGTACATAAGCCACTAGACTAAAGTAACATTATGAAATATTATCACAAATTTGAAATTATATAAACTACTATACTTTTTCATCTTATAATTAAAATTTTAGTGATGTTTGCTTATGATTTATATGAATACATTAACATATTTTTAATTATTATATATTTAATAAACTTATATCTTACTAAATTATAAATAATAAAATATTATTACTTATAAGAAATTATATATATATATTTAAAACTTTGAAACTATTTATAAATTTTTATATAAAATTTTAAAAACTCTTAAACCTTGAATGTTAATTTTTATAAACTTATATAAATCAAAGTTTTAGAAATTTAAAAGTTTATAAATAGTTTCAGAAGCTTTATTTAAAAGTTTATAAAAAATTATAAATAGTTTCAAAGTTTTAAATATATAATTAATTTCATATAAGTATAATATTTTATTATTTATAATTTATAATTTAGTAAGATATAAGTTTATTAAATATATAATAATTAAAAACATGTTAATGTATTTATATAAATCATAAGCAAACATCACTAAAGTTTTAATTATAAGATGAAGAAGTATAGTAGTTTATATAATTTCAAATTTGTGATAATATTTCAAAATGTTACTTTAGTCTAGTGGTTTATGTACCCGTCAAATGAGAGTTGAGATAAGGGTTCGAGGCTCAGAAAAATCATATTTTTTTAAAAAAAAGGTTAGGCTAAAACGACGTCGTTTTATCTTGTTAACGGTTGACTAACTTGTGTTAGAGTCAATGTAGATTTATGCACGTTTTAAAAAGTTCGGGTAGTTTTTTTGAATTATTATTGAGTTGAGGTCGTATTTGGCACTATCCATTAGTTCGGGTCGTATTTGGCACGATTGAAATTGTTGGGGTTGAATTTGACCCTTTTCCCCGCGTACCCACATACCTAGCTTCCCTCTTGCTGTTTGGTCGACATTATATTTTGATTAATGTTGATTTATTATTTGGTTTCGTCATTGAAAGAACGTGTGGTTCATGTGAGTTTGACAAACTCGGTGTCCTGGGCTGGTCATACATTTGCAATGACCAAGTCCGGGACGGTCTATGTGTTTGACCAAGTCCGGGACGGTCTATGTGTTTGGGACAGGTGACAGAGGGCAGCTCGGGGTGGAGCTGAGTGATAACGTGACATATGGAACGGAACAAGAGAAAGTTGTCGGTATTAATATTTCTTAGAGACTTGAAAAAGTCATCACCGTAGTTTAGGTTTGCATCACCATTGGTCTTGACTAACCTTTAAAGAAATAACTGGTTGTACGTAGTAACACGAAGGTTGACATCTAAGATGGTTATGGACATTATGGTTTCTTCTTTTGTTTGTTCGACCAAAGAAAGAAATGAACAAATGTTTTGCAAGTTTGTAGCGTTTTCATTTTAGGTTTTTTCTTTTTGTAAATTGCAGTTAAGGATGCAATAGCATTTAATCCATGATAGCTAAACGATTCAAGTCATATATCTCCTCTATCCATCAACAATTTAAAAGTAGCTTATGTTTTTTTGTCAACCACTATCACTATTGTTGAATGAAAATAGGACTCAGCAAAATGTTGAGTAGAGAGTAGATTTGAAGTAAATGATTCTGTAATAAAGAAACATTAGGTGATTGTTATCCTACTTGTTAGAAAACAGCATTTGTAACATTAGATTGTTTAACTTCTGATTTTAGGAACTTTATTTTTTTGAGGTATAACTTGAAAGAGTCCATATGTTTGGTCTATTATCTGTACAATTGGGAATCTATCGTGTCGCTCACAATCTATAACAGCATATGTTACTCAAAAGGAAAGGCCGAATCATTAATTAACAGGAGTTGATGACATGAACTGAAATATTTCATATCATTTTCAGTTTTTCATATCAGTTAAAGATGTGATTATGTGATCATTAGATAAAGAGATAAGAAGAGCTACTTTTTAATTTTTCTCTTAGATTGATCAAGAAAGAAGTAGAGTTAAAGAATATATACGAATTGTCAGGAAATATATGTTTCAAATTGTTGATAAAACAAAACGGTGTTAGCAAACAAAGCGGTGTTAGCGAATACTCCCTCCGTTTTTTAATATAAATCGTTTTGGATAAAGTTTTTTTTGTCTTAAATTATATAACGTTTTCAATTTTCAATGTAAAATTTATTAGCAGTTAATATTATATAACCAATAATGATATATATTTTATTTTGTTATTAGTTGAATTATGGTTGGGTAAATAATTAATGATGTTTTTAACTAAAAATATAAGAAATTAATGATTATCTTAATCTATGTGCATAATAATAAAACGACTTATATTAAAAAAAAATGAGAGAATATTATTATATCATGGTGACAAAAAAAGGAATACTCCCTCCGTTTCAAATTAGATGTCGTTCTGGAGTAGAATTTTTGTTTCAAAATAAGTGTCGTTTTCGGTTTTCAATGCAATATTTAATGATAATATTTTCTATTCTATTTTTCTATTGGTTGATATATGGTTAGATGTATTGGTAATAGTGTTTTTATTTTGAAAATATGTAAAATTAAATGTTTCCTTAATCTGTGTGCATAAGCCTAGAACGACAACTAATATGAAACGGAGGGAGTATTATTTTATCAATGTTTCTGATTATATATATAGATTGGCTACACTGTGCATAATCATCACATTAACTATACAATTATGACAACTCAAAAAAATTTAAAGATTATATGATGATTTAGGATATAATCATCATAATTATCTAGGTAATTAGTGTCATACCATTACAAATGTTCATCATTAGAGTGGGTAACTGTAATTTTGTATTTGATGATTCCATACTGAATCACACATGATCCAATCATTTGAGGGTTTGACATTTCCTTAAGTAAACATTTTAGTAATCTGCCGCATACCATCTTTATACAAAATTTCTATTGATCCAGAGAAATCAGTTTTAGCCAATGTTTTTAAAACCGTATCGAGTTGATGGCTGAACTGGTGAACCGGTCATGTAGCGAGATTGGATCTAATAATTTGGTTATATAGCTGATTGAAATTTAAAGTTTTTCAAGAGATAAAAACCATTAAAGCAATCAAAAATCTATAAACCAACCATATTAACAAAAACTAATTTATATTTATAATGTGTTATTTTGAAATTTATATATATTTTAATTATCTATTGTATTTACAAACATTAATTTTAAATTTATATATTACAATATATTAAACCAAGTTATTGAACCAGATTTGACCCGGTTAAACCATATTGAACTATGATTCAAATGATTTTTCGGTTCAGTTTTCAGTTCGGTTTTAAAAACTGGATAGTATACTGAAACCTGGATAGATTGTAACGCTTTGATAACACGAATTTCATTACAAATTCTCACTGATACCCAATGTAGATTCAAGTTGGACAATCCCGTGATGATTATCAAGTACGTATGTAATCAAATTTTGGTAAGAACTCATCAAATTAAATGCTTGACTTTTGGATAATCAAACAAAGTGGGCAACCACAATTTAACTAGTCATTAAACACTCACAAGAACACAAATAGATACTTTTATAGATGCTATTAAAATTTTATTAGTAGTATATCTTTTGTCAACACTTATATAATATTCTATCAAAATACTACTATATTTAGGGAGGCCGGGAAAAGAAAAAGGAATTCATGGTAAGAAATGTCAATAGCGATATGAGATCAATGATTATGATGAGCACATGGCTTCAGAAAAGGCCATGTGACTCCCTCTTTTGTGTCACCATTTCTTCAGGGCTCTTATCTATTCATAAATAATGTCCATACTACATATTTAATTATTCGTATTTTTGTATATAGTTCGTCACGATGACTTATGTTAGAACATAGTTTAACATTCTATTATTCAGTATCAGAATACTGTTCTAATCATTTGTATTTCTCCATAATTAGAATGTATTTTCTTGTGTTTTAATATTCTGTACCGTCCGCTTGTCTCCAAGCTGACGCCTTCCGCGTACGTAGATGGACCGTTTACGTAGACTAATCGTCCGCAGTTGAAGAGTACAATATAAGAATATAGTTTTAGAAAACTAAATTTAATGTGCTTGAAACTGATTAACCGAATTAAAAATGGCTAACCTATTGAGATAGAGTATATCTTAAGCTATAGTATCAAGATGTAAATATATCCTTTAATTTAGGCAATTGTATTTTGTTAATTCTTCGTGCATCATGGTGATAAATTAGCAATATATTGATCGGATATGGGTAGAAATTAAGTTCTGACTTCTGAGTAACTTTAATGGCCTAATTCACGTAAGTCAATACAATTCGGCATGACTTTATCGATTGAAAATATGTGACAAAATTTCACATTATATTTACCAAAACAAATAACAGAATCGTTCTTATACAAGGGGAAGATTTAGCGAACAAATTAACCATGATCAGACTATTAACTTTAAATAAAAACTTTTCATGTTGTTCCTTCAAGGTGGGCATATATGTTTGAACATCTATATTATTAAAGCAGAAGTACATTTCAGAATTGTTTGAAAACATGAAAAATAATATAAAAAATCAATATAATATTGTTTAGAAACATTAATAACAACATAAAAGAATACAATAATGAACTTATATTATTAAGAAAATCAGAAATCCATTATATTATGATAAACTATTTATTTGGACCAGCTTTAAAATATACAAAATAACTCAATTAATTATCTAAAACATCTTTTATCTAAAATAATTATAAAACAAAATTAAATTTTATATACATATTTCAAATGTAAATAATAATTTAATATTTATTTATATAAAAAATTGATTCAAAAATATACATATATTCAAAATTTGATTTTTCTAAAATATTTTTTTTATTCAAAAAATTGATTCAAAAATAATGATTATTTTTTCAGTTATCGTTTTTTGGGTTTTGAAATTAAGCTCCACTTGGATATTATAAATTTATGTGTGGATTCGAGTTGGGTCCTTCTAGATTTGGATGAGTTATATTCTAATATATATGAACTTAAAAATATCCAAATAATCAATATATCTGAAACAAATTCGGACATTTGTACCAAAATAAACCATATTATCCGATTTGGTCCAGATATTTTTAATACAATTAATTATATAGTAATACACTAAAATATATAACACTAATCATGAAAAATAAATATCAATAAATAAAAACATAAAAATCAATATTTGCGCAGACACACAGATGTCTTATTATTCATTATTAGCAAAAAAACTTATGTTTTGGAAATGAGATCGTGAAATAGAGAAATATACAAAGAATTACTAAAGACGTTTGTAAGTTGATGTTTTTAGCGTATATGGAAAACTTTGAGAACACCAACCTTCAATTCTCTCTAACGGCATGGCAATATATTTATATGTTTCTATCGTCTCGTGAAACATTGGATTCTGCCAATGAGCTAATTAATGAGAAGAGCTGCAATGTTGTCATGGTATAATTCAGCAGCGTGAGGAGAATTAGTACCAAGATCATATGTGATATAGATATCTGATTAAACAGTCTAGTGACTAGTCAAAAACATAGCAGAATTATTTTTAACAATTTGAAAACATAAAATATTATTGATAAAGTCTTAAATTCACATAATATTTGGTTTCATAGTTGCAAAACCGCGCAAAAAAAATGAATGAAAAGCGTTATTTACTATTGAAAGTGTGATTCTTGCAAATTTACTAAAGCACACGCTCCTTTTGGTAAAATTGGGAAGATATATCTATATATATTTTTAAACTATTTATCAAAAAAATTGGACCATCACATTTTCGTTATGTTGTTATATCTCAAATCTCATATATTTTATCGTTCGTTGAAATGTTGAACCCTTTCTAGTACATTGATTTAATATCGTGATCAACTGAGAAAATAGAAGTGTTGATAAGCAACCCTCAAAAGGATGGAAATATTCTATGGTATTATAAAAGATATAGTCATATAAAATCATAAGGTGGTGGCAGGGACGGATCCAGATATCTTATTAGCTGGGGGCACAACTCAAAAACTAACAAGAAAAATACTTAATTGGGGGCACTTTTTCCTTTTATTCACTAAAACTAAGAACACTTAACCAGACTGATATGAAATACATAAGAAAAAATAGAAAACAGTAGGGAGCACGTGTCCCCGTACTGTAACCCCTACATCCCCCCTGGGTGGTGGTCTGGTGGTAAACAGACTTTAGGATAGCAATCCAAGTTAACAATTCAAGTTTGAAGGCACCGCGCTATATTTCATTTTGTGGTCACGTGGATATAAATTTATCTTATGATCCATTTGAATATCTGGAACAAGAGTTTATCCGTGGGCCGGATCACCATTTTAAGGATTAGTCGGGGCGGGCTTGGCTTGGGATTCCCAAGATTAAAAAAGGATATAATCATATATATAAACACCATTCCAAAAACAAAAACAACAATCTATGAGAATAAGCGTCTTTCACTTTCACCATTTCATTCTACCCTTTCATTCTGAATATTCTGTCTCGCTTTTCTAATATGGTCATTTGATCAGTGATCACGCTGGCTAAAGAAAAAATATAATGTACAAAATCTTTTAAAAAGAAATTAGGAGCATACAGCCAAATTAAACTACGGTTTTCTGAAAAACTGGTGGCGCGAAAATGACCAGGGCATCGTAGATCGGAGGGTTGACGGTGGAGGGCATGTTAGTGATGAACGGTCGAGATGCGACCCATGAATGCAGGGGTGTGGCCAGACAAGGCTCACATGGACGAACGTGACCTTTATGTGATTTACCACGTCAGCCACTGTCTCTAATCCAAAACCAAAATGGTTTCCGATTAATGGATCTGGAACCGGTTCCGATGATGTCCTACTACGATACCGTACTTTTTGTCTGAAAATAATTAAGTTCATGAATAGTGTTAATTTTGTAAGGCAGCAATAATTGGTGGGGAAATGGGCGGGGTCCATTAATCCATTGTCCTAACTCCTTAATCATTCAACAAAAGGGAAATTTCGGAAAACATAATTCGAGATTATTAAAGAGACCGACAAATGTAAACGCTTATGATTTTTTATTTGAAGCTATGTTATGTTTTTTCTTTGCTAAATAGCTATGTAATGTTTAAATGTTTCCAAATTTTCTAAATCTAACTAGAGATGGTGCGAAAGTAAAAGAAACGAAAGTAGGAGAGACGTGATCAGAAACTTATAAGTAAGCAAGCATCTGTTACCGATAAATATACACGTAGCAAAAGAAGAAAACAAAGAAGTTGTGACAAAATGTATATTTTCCTTCCGTTTCATATTAATTGTCGGTTTTAGGTTTATGCACATATATTAAGAAAACATATGATTTTGTATATTTCCAAAATAAAATATAATTATTTATACACCTAACCATATTTCAACCAATAGAAAAATAAAATATAGAATCTTATTAATGAATTTTGCATTGAAACTCTAAAACGATAGTTATTTTGAAATAAAAATTTTCCTACAACGACAAATAATATAAAACAGAGGGAGTATGTTGCAATGGTTGGCAAAGTTCGTTGAACTATAGAAAGACTGTAAATGATTTAAAGGTGTTGCAAAAGAGGAGAAGTTTATCGCAAGACGTTACGTTGTACATCTGATGGAGTGATGGAGTTATGTATTCTTTCATGTGACATTTAATCCCATATATAACTATACAGCGAATGTTTCATACATCATGAAGTTATTATCTTTAAATTAATGAATCATATAATAAGATATCTAAAACTAAAACACGTAAAACTATTGTCCTTTAATTATAACAAAATAAAAGATTACCTACAATTAACTACACAAACCTAGTTAAAAAATGGTAAGGAGGATTTGGAAAAGTGCTAAACATCATGGGTTCAAAATCTCAAGATTTATCGGTTTGTTTATGTAGTCATGCGATATGAGTATCTAATTTGCATCTTTCTAACTCAGTGCATAAATTTCTTAAGAAATTAATCGATTGAATTTTGCCATGCCGGATATTCCCGATTATTAAAAAAAATAAAATAAAAAAGATTTTTCTTTTTGTAATGAGAAAGAAAAAAGATTACCTGCAAATAATACCTTTCAATCTATAAATTATTGTGTCTAAAACTTCTGTTTCATGAGCTCTAGTCCAAGATCAACCATACAAAATCAACAAACTGAAATCATTATATATCGCATATGAGAAGACATTTAAATTTTACAAGTTAATCGTGACAAACCATATATGCAAGCAAATTGACTACGTGCTATGTAAAAGTATCATGTTGGTATTATTAAGAAGAGCATATATATATATATATATATATATGTATATTTCAATTGAAGATTTGGCCGCAAGAGAGAGGTTGGTTTAAATTTTATCAGTATCTGATTTTTATCTTTTATCAACACTTTTGTTTTATTAAAAAGTCATTTTATTGCGCAACAAAATAATAGAGGACCACAAAAGGTAATCCTTTTTTACTAAAGCATCCGTATTTAGTGACTACTAGCTACGTTAAAGAAAATTAGGCGTTAATACGTAGGTACGTACTCATGTTATCGTACCAAAGTGTATGTATCCATTCTTTCAAGTAAATGACTCGAAAACAAAACGACCTTTTGATTGCGCGGAACCCACTTCAACAATTGTAATTTTATTTTGAAAATGGATTCTCCAATCACATCTGCACCATTAACCAGGATTTTTAAAGGAGTCTCTACCATATGTGGAGTCCGTGAATAATACAAGAGACGGTTCCAAAAATTCTTAAATAAGAACCGTTTTTTTTCACTGTTTGCGAGCCCTACTGACTCGTGTTGGTCCGCAGTTGGTTCTTTTAACCATAGTTGGGGTTCTTAGAGCATCCACAATGGTGGACTCTATTGTGGAATCCTTAGAACTTTTTTTTTAATTTTTTAATTTTTTTTCAGATTAAAAAAAAAGTAAAAAAAAATATCAATCATTCGCGTGCCGCCACGTGTCGCAAATAGTGTAAGGATCCGATCCTTATTTAAGGATTTTAAAAATTGAATACTTAGGTTTTTGTGGGATTTAATGATTATTTAATTATTTTTTCACTAAGAACTCTCCTTAAGGATTTTCCGTTGCGGATACTCTTAGGGATAATGATGCTCTTAGCCAAAAAAAAATATCTTATTAAGAATTGCACCACCTTTGTTTGTCAAAAAAATATTCTTAAAATGTGCATATTATATTATCTTTTTGGTTAAAAAGATAATATATTATCCACTTGACATGTGTATATATAAGCTCAAAATATCAGAGATAAATAATTGAACTTGGAATATTAATAATTATTTTATAGTCCATTTTCTTATGTACAATGTGGCTTGATAAGTTTTAGACTGATTACAGAGAAATAGTTACCTAGAGATATTGACAAACTATTAAACAATAAATTTAGATGCTCACAAGAGCTTTCATAAATAATTGTAAAAGGAACCTAGTGTTTATTTTTCCCTATCATATTCCTAATCAATAGGTATTTTTAATCTCCTTTAGTATATAGTATAAATTAAAGAATCGGAAAAGAGTGGGCCCATATATAAAATTAAAAACTCAGAAATTAAGGGGAAGAGATTTTCCTATATAAAAAGCTAAAGCCTCTCTCACCATTTTATCTTATCACCATCCGCTTGAGAGACAATAAAGAGAATGACACTTCTTCACTTGTCTCTCTCCCTATTCTCATGTCTACTCCTTGTCCTAGCTCCGACCTTCATCGACTCCGCTCATGTCTCCGACCCTGAACTCATAGTTCAAGAAGTAAACCAGTGAGTAATCTTTTCCTACATTTTCTCGGATTTAATAGTTTGTACTATTGAACATCTCAGCATATTAACATTGTTGTGTGTTAATTGCAGGAAGATTAATGCGTCTAGGAGGAATCTAGGTGTCCTCTCATGTGGGACAGGAAACCCTATAGATGACTGTTGGAGATGCGACCGCAAATGGGAGAAGAACCGACAACGACTAGCTGATTGTGCCATTGGATTTGGCAAACACGCAATAGGCGGCCGTGATGGCAAAATCTACGTGGTGACCGACCCGAGCGACAAAGACGCGGTTAACCCTAAACCCGGAACCCTAAGACACGCAGTGATCCAAGACAAGCCGCTATGGATCATCTTCGCACGTGACATGGTCATAAAACTGAAAGAAGAGCTGCTCATGAACTCGTTCAAGACCATAGACGGTCGTGGAGCTAACGTCCACATCGCCGGCGGCGCGTGCATCACTGTCCAATACGTGACCAACATCATCATCCACGGCATCAACATCCATGACTGCAAGAAGAGAGGGAATGCTTACGTCAGAGATTCCCCGTCGCATTACGGGTGGAGGACGGCATCTGACGGTGACGCCGTCTCGATTTTTGGTGGGTCCCACGTGTGGGTTGACCACTGCTCGTTGTCTAACTGCGCGGACGGTCTGGTCGACGCTATTCATGGATCTACGGCTATTACGATATCTAATAACTACTTGACGCACCATAACAAGGTGATGCTTTTGGGACACAGTGATTCGTACACGAGAGACAAGAACATGCAAGTCACCATTGCCTTTAATCATTTTGGTGAAGGGCTTGTTCAGAGAATGCCCAGGTAAATAAAGTCACCTTTTGTAGTGTTTTGCTAAATATATGTCATTGAATTATTTATATTTTTTTTCTAAAGCCCTTTAACTTTGGGATTTTAACAGATGTAGGCATGGATATTTTCATGTGGTAAATAATGATTATACGCATTGGCAAATGTATGCAATTGGTGGGAGTGCAGCTCCAACTATTAACAGTCAAGGCAATAGGTTTCTTGCTCCCAATGACCATGTCTTCAAAGAGGTAAACTAAGAGCTAATATTATAATAGCAATTCTCTAAAATAGCAATTTTTAAGTTTTTGTCATAAAAATAACATTCAAAAAATAAAATGACCAAAATAGTTTCTTTTTATTTTGAATATTTATTTTTTATTTTTTGAAATTTAAAACTCTATCCTCAAATCCACCTCTTAACTCTAAATCTTAAGTCTAAATTAATTAATCCTAGATGTATAAATGCATATTTTACCCTTTAATAAAACTTATTTTGATCATTTTCTTCTTTAATGACTATTTTTGTGAAAAATAAACTAAAGAGAATTTTTCTATTATAATATATATATATATATATATATATATTTCTATTTTAGTCATATATGCATGAGAGTATTGAACTAGAAGTATGTGATTTGTAAAAGGTAACTAAATACGAAGATGCACCACAAAGCAAATGGAAAAAGTGGAACTGGAGATCCGAAGGTGACTTGTTCCTAAACGGTGCTTTTTTTACGCCAGCGGGTGGAAGAGCCTCTTCGAGCTACGCCAAAGCTTCAAGTTTGTCGGCTAGACCATCCTCGTTGGTGGCTTCCGTCACGGGCAATGCTGGTGCTCTCTACTGTAAGAAAGGATCTCGATGTTAATCCCATCAATCTACTTAAATTATATTCCATCTAATTAAACAAGGGAAAAGATGTGTACTGGTGCTCCTATGTCAATTTTTAATTTACCCTTAAGTTTTATTATGGGGAGGGTTAAAGTTGTAAGTTGGATTTGATGTGTATACTAAAGTATTATATGGATTCCCTTTGGACCAATGTGTTTCTTTTAAACTTTTTCGGAGTAGGGACCAATGTCTGTTTTGGTGGGGATGTGTACAAGTGCTGCAAGATTGTTGATTATATATAATAAAAATGAAATCAACAGCTTAATTATCAACGTCCGTGTGTTAACATAATTACATGTAAATTACACCGTCTTTTTTCGCATTATACATGTTTGAATTTTGATGGTCGAGGTAACAAAGACACTAATATAAACTACATATTGTTGCATTATACATATGGTCGGTAAATTAACGGTTTATAACAATGATCAATGTATATTGTTGCATGATCTTAGAAAAAGGAAAAGAGAGAGTATATTGCTGCATATTGTAGTTGAAATATAAAATTATTATGGCCTAGTGTAGAATATACTTACAGCATGTTTAACGGAAGTCTCTTATGGAAAGTCTTTTGGCGGGATTTAAGAAACGGTCTCTTAGATTTTAACTAAAAAAATTAAGAGATATTTAAGAGACGTTTCTTAACTTTTTTTAGGTAAAAGCTAAAAAACCGTCTCTTAAATCCCGATAAGAGACTCTCCCTAAAAAAACTTTCATTAAACATACTCTTATATAATTCTAATGGTATCTCGGTTTGAGTGTAACATGGGCGTATCCAATTTTTGGGATGACATTAAATTTGTCTGCAAGATCTGTAATAAGTGAGAGAGGTCAGTGTGGTTTTGTGAATCTGACAAAACTGAAAAAAAAAAAAAAAACAGAATTTCCACCAATTTGTTCAGATCTGGATCTTGCCCTTGCTATTGTCTTCCCGAGACGAGGAGAAATTAAATTTGGCGTTGGGCAATTATTGCAATCAAAGGAGAAGGGACCAAAAAATCAAATGGAGAGCTGCAGTTTTTCAACGTGACATAGGATGTACATTAAATGTTGCATATATCTAACTAATCATGTTACGAATGTAATAAAAAGAGTTAAACTAGATGATCTAGAAGTCATAAGTTATAGTCGCGTTGAGAAATGTTTTTTTCTCAAAAGAAAAGTTAAGTTACATAATCTAGATTACTTGGTAGAAGTCTTAGAAGTCCTATGTTTAAACTGTGTTCGAAAAAACTATTTTCTAAAAAGATGTTTAATCATTAAAATATAATAATAAAGTTCAAACTCACCTACTCACGGATTTCAATTTTAATTTAGAGTGATAATCATATACTTGTTCTTGTGGGATTAAACTTTGTCGGTGGATAGTTATTTCTGTTTTTGTTAGTTCTTGACTGTCGACTAATTTGGAATAAATACACTAATTGTGATACCATGTGATAGGTTTGCTTTTTTGGAATTTAGAATGGGACACAACCTTCACGTTCATCGTAACTTGTTCCAACGTAAGAGAAAGAAAAAAATAGAACTAGTCATGTTTCACTTCACGCTCATTGCAACTCGTTCATGTTTAAGAGTGCTAAGAGCATGATTAACCCTAGAACCCTATTTGGGGTTCTAGTTTTTTTTTTGTTTTTTTAAATTTTTTTTTTTAATTTGATTTTTTATTTTTTATTTTTTTAAAAAAAAAACGAATCAATCGCGGGTCGCCACGTATCAGTGGGACCCGCAAACTGTGCAAGAAACTCTTAAGAACCGGTTCTTATTTAAGAGTTTTAAGAACCGGTTCTTACACTATTCATGGGACCCATCTCCTTAAGAACCCCTCTAAGAACCTTCTTTAATCATGCTCTAAGATCCAAATGATCAAAATTGGTTTTTAACCAAACAAACAGAGAAAGCTAAATGAACACTCATGAACATTGTCGGCAGAAGACAAAAGACACCGAATGTTATTTGACTTTCAAGCCAGTAAACTTTCGAGACGACCCACCAAGGTTACTAATAACAAAACGTTAGTCCATCTTTAACTGATCAAAAAACTATTTTTGTTTTTTTTTTATTCTTTTTTTTTGCTTTTTATCGGTTTAAAAAAAAAAAATTAAACCAGTCGTGGATCGACATGTGTCAGTGGGATCCGTGAACAGTTCAAGAGACAATTCTTATTTAAAAGTTTTAGGAACCGTCTCTTGCACTGTTCACGGACCCCACATGTTAATGGGATCCGCGAACCATGCAAGAAACCCCCTTAAAAGACCCCAATAATCATGTTCTTACAAACCAATGATTTCTCAACTCCGTTAATGTAAGGACCTGCTCAGCTTCATTTCTGTTTTCTTAGTCATAGATGTTCATCCCTTGTAATAGTTTTTGCTTTAAGTTGTTTAAAAGGAAGAATTGGTTATTCTTTATTCTATTTTAAAATAGAAGCATTATAATATTTTAATTTATGACACATTTCATTACTATAATGTTTTTTAAAATCTCAAAAACATATAAATTTATTAAATAAATATTATAGTTTTCATTAAATTAATTAAAAATTAATTAATAATATGCAATTACTGTTTTTCTTTATTTTTAACTAAAGCTACAAGATTAACTAATATAATTAAAAATATATATGATAATTAATAATTTTAATTATAAAAATTTGATAACAATTTATGTATTTCTATAATTTATGTTTAGTTTTATATTAATAACATAAAATAAAAATCATATAATAAAATATATTTTTATATATGTTATAATTTGAATTTTTAACAATGACTATAAATTACTAAAACTGTTAAAGTCCCATATTAACATTTATGATTTAATGATTTAATTTTTTATTATAAAAATATAAATGATCATAAAACTATATTAGTAAAAAAAAATTTTAATAAATATTCAAAATAATATATATATATATATATATATATATATATATATATATATATATATATATATATATATATATATATATATATATATATATATATATATATATATATATATATATATATATATATATATAAGTATATACCATACAAAAATAACTTAATTTCAAAATATGTATTGAACAAAAAATTGGGAACAAAATATTGATATCCAATATAGTCGGTCCAACAAAATTTCATCTTGCCGGATGCTGAGACGGTTGTTCCACACACATCAATGATTATGTTTTGAAGTGACTTTGGCTTTGAATGGATAATGCAGATCAAAAAATGCAGATCAAACAGAAATGCAGATCAAGCAGAATAAATGCAGATCATACAGATCAAGCAGAACAAATACAGATCAAACTAATTTAATAAATTATTTATTTAAATAATTGCTAAAAATATAATAAAAATTAAATACCTAAAAATACAACTTCTTATAATTAAGAAAAAAATATCATGCTGGCAAAAATAAAACAAATATCATCATTTTATAGTAAATTTTTTAATTATATGAAAATTTAGTACAATGAAAAAAATTAGAAAAAATTTTCTTGTTTTTGTTTTTTTATATTTATTTGATTTTTGGTTCTTTCTTACCATTTGGTTCAACTATAAAACTAATCTTGTCAATTATATATATATATATTATTATATTAACAAAATCTTCATTTAACAATTTAACATAATGTGTATAATATGTTTTACATAAAATTATATAAAAATTTTGAATATCTAAATTAACCATATATGTGTTTATGAAATTGTATAAAATTTAATATATATTGTTTTTTGCTAAATAAAATTGAATATATATATATATATATATATATATATATATATATATATATGTAAAGAATATATTATTTTATATATTTGTATAAAAATTATCTTAAAATTCTTTATAAACATAAAAGACTTATTTTTAAAGCGGATTTTTATTGTGAAAAGATAAATAAACTAATATTCTAAATTTATAGGTAAAGCAAAAACAGTTACTAAAAAAAAGTAGCATGCATTGATTGGCCCCCTGCATTTGGTCCTTACGTTTTTTCTTTGTTTCTGCAGGATAAAAATTTATTACATAAGTTTGTCATGCATACAGTACAATTTATTTTTTATTATTATTACTTCTTCTGTATTTTATATGTTGATTGGGAACTAAATGCAGAACAATCTGCATACTATTTTCTCCTGCTTTTATTCTGCATTTCTCCTGCCCAACATTCAAACCCTTTGGGTTCGAATGGTAAAAGCAGTTCACGCGGTGCAGATCAAGCTGATCAAGCAGATCAAGTGGGATAAGTGCAGATCAAGCAGATCATGCGGGACAAGTGCAGATCAAACAATTCAACCAGTTATTATAGATTTAAATAGTAAAAATAATTTAAATAAAATAGACTATATATTTATATAATAAAATTTACAGTAAAATATATTAAAACATATCATATATAAATTACAGTTTTAAATAAATCAAAATATCAAAATTATAACTTGATGAAATATATTACTACAATTTTAACGAAATACCTGATAAAACCTTACTAATATAATATTAAAATCAAAATATTAAAGTTGTAACTAAAATAAAATAAAAATAATGTATTTATAAAAATATATAAACATATTTTAAAATTATGTATTCGTAATTAAATCATTTATCAGTAAAAAAGCAGATCAACACCACCAAATGTTAGCGAGTGAAATCTGCATGCAGATCTCCTGCTTTTTCCACAAAAAGACAAAAAATACTGAACTGCATGCAGATCTCCCGCTAACTGCTTTTTAAAAATAAAAAAAACATGAATGGTAAAAGCAGTACAGGAGAACTGCATCTCCGGGTGAACTGCCGTTGTTCTGCCTCTCCATTCGTAACCTTTGTCTTTTGGATGTGCAGCTGTGACTATGGTCTTGGATTTAATTTTTGTATATCCTAAATTGTCCATTTTAATCCTTTTCGTTGGTCATGCCACTTAGGATATACAAAAATTAATCATTAGATTGGTTAAACGTTGATTTTTCACTTTGTTATTTTAAGGATCCCTCCATTTTGTTGTTTCCATATAAATTTATAATTTTTTAATTTTAAACTTTTTTTGTTAACCATGCCATGTGGATATGCAAAACATAAACAGTTAAATTGATTAACACTGTTTTTTACGTATCTACAATGGTATGGTCACAGTTTTTTTCTTGAAAAAGGATTTTCATATTTAGATTTGTTTTTAATACAAAGTTCAAGACAATTAAAAACTAAACAAAAAATATAGATTTATCATTGGGTTCACCTATTATGGCGAACCTCTAGATTCACCTATTATGGTAAACTTCTAGGTTCACCATCTAATAAAAAATTGACATATCATATTATATTTTAAAATAAAAAGATAAAAATAAATAAAAAATAATAAAACTATAAAAAAAAATTACATTGTTAACTTCGTCAGTAAAATCTTAAACCATAAATGTTAAACTCTTACCCTAAACACTAAACCCTAAACCTTTGAATAAATCCTAAACCCTTGGATAATTTCTAAATTCTTGGGTAAATTCTAAATCTTTGGGTAAACTCTAAACTTTTGGATAAATCTTAAACCCTAAGGTAAACCCTAAATAGTAGTATTAAGGTTTACCTTAGGATTTAGGATTTCCCCAAAGATTTAGGGTTTATCCAAGGGTTTAGGCTTTACCCAAGGGTTTAGGCTTTACCCAAGGATTTAAGATTTATTCAAGAGTTTAGGGTTTAAAATTTAGGATTTAGGGTTAGAGTTTAGTGTTTAGGGTTTAGAGTCTAGTGTTTAGGATTTAAGGTTTTGTTGTTAATAATTTAAAAAAAAATAGTAATTACTATTATTTTTATATTTTTTAAATATTTTTTTTTAAAAAACAAAATATAATGTATTAAATTTTTATTGGGTGGTGAACCTAGAAATTCACCTTAGGGAATGAACCTAAAAATAACTATATATACCCACTAAAGGTTCATAATGAGTTCCATTACAATCCTAAGAGAGAGCAGAAAAATCCAAAATAACAGCATAATACTAGGGAAAACCCTAGCGTCGCACCATCCAAGCTCTGTTAGAGGCTCCACCACGACGCATGAAAAAAATATTCGTCGACTGAACCACCACCTAGCTCCTCGATGGTTGACACACCTGACAGAGCCTTATATTTACCACTATTGTGCCAAAATATCAGTCATATTTAGAGTCTATTATATGTGTTTGGAGGATGTTTTTGAGTATTTTCCGGTTTAGGTACGTTCTGAAGAATTTTGGTGATTCTGGAGCTTTTAGAGTTGCAGAAGAAAGGCCCGACATGTTTTATGGCCGACTTAAGCCCATAAGCCATCACAAATTACCAGAATGCCCTTGGACGACCTAAAACCTTATTTATATGTTTTTAAGCCATTGTTGACGGCTACGCAACGTTTTATTCTATCTATTGTTCTAGGGTTAGGAGAGAAGGGAAGAACTCCTTCAGAGTCCTCCTAGAACTCCTTCAGAGTCCTCCTAGAACTCCTTCAGAGTCCTCCTAGAACTTCTTTGGTTCTTTATATTATATTTATTCTATTCATCTATGATTTATGTGATAAAGATGTCTGCGTAGATCTCTTGTTAGGTTTAGGATTTATTAATGGTATTGATGGATTAGCTAAACAATAAAATTTCTAGGGTGATTATTAGATCTATCAATAGAATTGTGTTCATTGCTTGTGTTCTAAAGTAGCTAACTAAAACCATGATATATGATGGTTAGGCGCAAGCGAGAGCATGGTCTACTACCAGAATTAATCATGTTGAGCTAGGTTGCTAGAAACAAAAAGAGTTGATTTAGTTAATTTAGTGAACTCGAGAGACCATCGATCGACGCATGATCATTACCATTGATCGACAGTCACTCTGTGTCAACAAGCGAGAGCTGAGATATCAGATTAGTTCTATGATTAATACCCTTAACTTCTATCCTCTATAATCCACTTGCCTGAAAATCTAGATCTAGCTATTTATTATTATTTTTCACTTACCAATCAATCAATTATCTTTTATAGTTTATTTATTGCTTATTAATCTATTTTCCTAGCTTAATCGCGACTGTATTGAGTTTATTGTGTGTCTACGCTCCCTGTGGATTCAATCCCTAAAACTATAATTTGACCTTTCTTGACAAGAGTAGTTCAGAGGGTTAATTTGATAGAGTTTGCATTGAAATACATAAAACCCCTTCTGTCAAATTTGGCACCATTGCCGGGGAGCAAGGATTCGCCATTAGACTCAATTTGTTTGATTTAGTCTAGGTATTTTTTCTATATTAGTTTACTTACATAATTTTTTTTCTTCTGTTTCAGGTACATACATATTAGTACCAGGAAGTAATGAGGAAAGAATTTTTGGGTTCTTCAAAAAAAGAACCTGTTGATTCGTGCACGATCCATAAGTCTACGAGGGCAGTCGACACCTTCCAAACAGTGATTTGAATCACTAGCAAAGAGAAACAAGCATCGATTGACACCAACACTTCACCATCGATCGATACAAATATCATGAAATCAATCGACACCAACTCTTTGCTGTCGATCGACACCAACCACTCTTCACCAATCGACACTACTTATGGGAAGACAAATAAAGACGAGGGGGTTGTAATCTCTGAGCATCGATCGATAACAGAATTGATCAGGTGTACTCAACTCTATGTTAATATGTATGTGATTCAACCTCGAAAGATTCAGGGGATCGACGGGTAGATAAGACCTGCATACTTTAATATGTGCGCGAGCACCCCTTTCATGGTTTTCCCCATGAAGATCTCATGGGCCACTTTGAAACACTAGGGAATTTTGTGTTTAGCATCCCAGAGCATGAAGGAACTACAAACTATCTCCTATGCAAGTTATTTAAGTATTTTCTCTCTCGGAATGCAATTCTTTGGCTGAAACTTCTACCACTAGGATCTCTCACTACCTGGAACGATGTCAATACTGCATTTCTGACTAATTTTTTGATGATGCAAAGACCAAAGAGCTAAGAAATAAGATTTTGACATTCTCTCAATGACCTACTGAAGGGTTCATAAGTTTTTGGGACAGATTTGTGGGGTACCAAAAGACTGTCCACATCATGATTTCACAAAGGTTCAACTGCTGAGATTTTTCTGCAAGGATATTAATGTGCAGTATCATATTATGCTGGATCAGGCAAGCGAAGGAAACTTTGAAACCATGACTCCAGAGGAAGCTAAGAGACTGATTCAGAACTTTGTGTCTAGCAACACTATTATAAATATGGATACCCACATAATGCAATCAGGTGTTATGAATAATGACAAGATCATTGAGATCGAGGACAAAACTGATTATGTACATGAAGTCTCGTTGGTGGAACAAGCTACAGAAAAGGACGAAAATTATATATATCAAAGGATGAAATCTATTTTGGAACAAGTCATAGAAATTCAGCAGATGACAAGTGCATACTTAAATCTGAGGTTTGATTATATACACAAAGAGCTGAATGAAAAATTTAAAGCCTTGGACGTCCATGTCATGATGCTAGACACCAAGGTTTTTCAGACAGCAAAAATTGTAAAGAAGCAAGAAGCTCTGGTTAAAGAGAAAGCTGAGGAGAGGAAGAGCATTGAAGAGTGCGTAGAAACAGTAAGAATTCAGAGCCACTCAGACTTCGCCACATGATACCCACATCCTTCCAGCTTGTACTGTGTTAAAATGCACACCGTCGAACGACACCAACAAGACGACATCGGTCTACATCAACGGGTAACCAATGATCGACATCAGCAGCCGGGCATCGATCGACACCTGCCCATGTCAAGCCCAAATGCACACCGCTCGTCAGAAAAACCAACAGTGAACATCAATCAGCAGGATGTCGATACACTAGAACAAGGGCAATTGATCCCATCTGAAACCTCTTTCGTTGGCAGTATCGATCGACGGTACACACCATATATCGATCGACACCAACAAGACGACATCAGTCGACATCAATGGGCGACCAACGATCGACAATAGTAGCAGAGAATCGATCGACACCCAAGGGAGAGCATCAATCAACAAACACCACCTGATATCGATCAACACCCATCATTGGACGAAGAGCTAGGTTACATGATTGAACAAGAAACGGTTGAGGAGAGAATGCACAAGTCCAAGGGTTCACACCTTGCTGTTCCAAAATATCTGCAACCACCTATTTGTGTAGAAGAAGCTGTTGGTATTCACAAAAGACTGAAGTTGATACATGACCCTATGAAGTTTGTGGTTCCTTGTGCTATATTCGAAGTTGAATTTCCTATCCCACCAGATCGAGGTACGCATCTAGGTTCCTACAATGGGGTATTTGATGATCATATATTTGCAGTAGCTTCTCAGAGAGGGTCGATATGTAGAGGTGAAGTCGATGAAGGGCCAGCAGAAGCAACATCGACCGACACCGACCAGATATCATCGATCGACACAGACAAGATGCCATCGATTGACACCGACCAGATACCATCGTTCGTCACCAGGTGCATATCAGAGCATAATAGATTTGATATGTGTGAAAATCGTTTTGAATGGAACACCACCACGAAATCAGACAAGTATGGGAGAAAGAAGAGGATGAATTGGAAGAAGAGAAGAACGACCAAGAATAGTGTCAGGAAATACAGAGTGCGCAGCAAATGCTTCTTGCAGCCATTTGCAAAGCTTCGAGCACTCCTTATTGCTGAGATGATAAAAAAAGAAGAAGAGTCTATGGAGGCTTTCACAAAAAGAGTAATAAAGCTGAAGACATTGGACATTGGGAATTTTTTTGGAGCAAGTCCCAATTTCATCAAAACTGAATCAGAACTCCAAAACATCAAACTAAAAGATTATAAACAAGTGCTGAGTGGGAGGCAACCCATTGTTTCGTAAGTTTTAATTAGTTTTTAATTATATTAGTCTAATTTTAGATTTTATTTTACTATTGCAGGTTTTCAAAAAAAAAAAAAAACGAGAAATATAGTCTGCACAGAGCATCGACCGGCACTTGATCGCTGTCGATTGACGGAGTAACCCTAGTATCAATCGATCACCACTTAACTGTGTCGATCGACAGTCACCATCAGCAAGCAGGTATATTGTTTTTCTTTGTTAAATTTGGTCCTTTTGATTTATTTTCTTCACCAATCTCAGACTGTATAGCACTGGGGATAGTATTGTTTAAGTCTGGGGAGATTTACTAATATTGTGTTCTATTTTGATTTTTATACTTATAAAAAATAATAATAAAAATAATAATAATAAAGAGTATAAACTTACAAGTGTACAATCGATCGACGCTGAAGCATTAACATCGATCGACCATGGATCATGACCATCGGTCGATATCAACATCATGACATCGATCGATCCTCTTTTACTGAGTCTCGTATCGAGTTTCTCTCTTAAGCTGTTTACTTATGATTTGGTTTTCCCTAACCAATCCGGGATGGATTACACCAGAGACAGTGTAATTTAAGTCTGGAGGAGGTTCGCTAACGCTATTTGATTTGTTTTGAGTTTTATTTGCTATATATATATATATATAAGTTTTTCAAAAAAGTTTTATTGAGCCTAGAAGGGGACTATGATCAAGATTTATTATTGACTAACCACACTTTAGCACCATTCTTAGAAGGTTGTTTGCAGAGATTACTAGAGATACCAAAGTGGATCATCCTGCCACTATACCACACTTGCTTAGAAAATTTGAAGGAACCGAAGCTGATTTCCAACACTAATCATGACACTATTAGCTTGCTTTGGTGCTTGGTATACACTGGATCGGATTCCTTCTGCATTATGTAGGTACAAGTCATTGCACCTTTGATTCTCTTCTCTCTCTCTCTTCAGCATCTACTTAAAAGCTTAAAAGATTGAGATGACTTCTTGAGATGCATAGGGTAGGTACATTACCAATGACCCCATTATTCTAATAAAAAGAATGATCACACATCGTTGGAAGTGAGGGGTAGGCAAAAGAAAAAAAAGAAAAGAACAAAAAAAGAAGAAAAGAAGAAGAAGAGAAAATTGAAAATAAGATGACATCATTGTCCATAAGTTTGAGATCTAAAAAGATCCAGAGAAGAGAGAAAAGAGGGAAGAAATGGATTAGAGAAGACTTTGTGCCTAGTTGTTCAGATACTTGCAGATGTAAGAATCCATATGTCATTTGATCTATACTCCCAAGGTAAAGCATGCACTTTTATTTTATGCAAAAAAATTAGATCAGTAGAGGAGCGAGTCAAGCTAGTATTTGCTAAGTTGTTGGTAGAATGGATTTGGTTGCTATACTAGGATATGGTACAGAAAGTTTCTCTGTGATTGACTTGATAGGATATGGTTGCAACAAAGTAAAGTGATAGTTATACTTAGATATTATGTGAATCTCCGCTTTTCAAAACTTCTTTCACATGTTTTGCTTACTTGAGGACAAGCAAAAGCTTAATTCTGGGAGAGTTGATAGGGTCTGATATTTACCAATATTGTGCCATGATATCAGCCATATTTAGAGTCTATTATATGTTTTTAGAGTATGTCTTAGAGTATTTTCAGGTTCAGGTACGTTCTGGAGAACTTTGGTGATTCTAGAGCTTTTAGAGATGTAGAACTGCGCAGATGCGTCAGATGTTTAGCTATGGATGGAGATTTTTCCATGTTGAGATGGATCTGATCTTTGTATATAAGATATATTTTTTAGTTATCTTTCCAATGCCACCGGTTTGAGGTCAATCAGGATTCTAGAGCCAAAGTTATGCCCGTTTTACTGGAGAGTGGTCTGTCTGCCTTGCGAGAGGAAGTTGTCGAGAAGATGAATGAGTGTCGATCGACGATACATAATTGGTGTCGATGGACAGTGATCCCAGAAGACAGGTCCGACATATTTTATGGCTGACTTAAGCCCATAAGCCATCACAAATTACCAAAATACCCTTGGACGACCTAAAACCCTATTTATATGTTTTCTAAGCTATTGTTGACGGCTGTGCAACGTTTTATTCTATCTATTGTTCTAGGGTTAGGAGAGAAGGGAGGAACTCCTTCAGAGTCCTCCCGGAACTCCTTTGGTTCTTTATATTGTATATATTCTATTCATCTATGATTTCTATGACAAAGATTATGTATGAGTAAATCTATTGTTAGGTTTAGGGTTTATTTATGGTATTGATGGATTAACCAAACAATAGGATTGTTAGGAGGATTATTAGATCTATCAATAGAATTTTGTTTATTGCTTGTGTTCTAGAGTAGCTAACTAGAACTATGATCATAGGATAGTTAGGCGCAAGCGAGAGCATGGTCTACTGCCAAAATTAATCATGTTGAGCTAGGTTGCTAGAAACAAACGAGAGTTGATTTAGTTAATTTTGTGAACTCTAGAGATTATCGATCGACGCAGGATCATTGCCATCGATTGACGGTCATTCCGTGTCAACAAGCGAGAGCTGAGACATCCGACTAGTTCTTTGATTAATACCCTTAGCTTCTATCATCTATAATCCACTTACCAATCAATCAATTATCTTCTATAGTTTATTTTCTGCTTATTAATCTATTTGCCTAGCTTAATCGTGACTGTATTGAGTTTATTATGTACCCATGCTCCCTGTGGATTCGATCCCTAAATACTACAATTTGACTTCTCTTGGCAAGACTAGTTTGTAGGTTAATTTGATAGAGTTTGCATTGAAATACATAAAAACCTTCATGTCAACACCACCGAGAGAAACACGACGTATCTTGAGGTGAAGTACTACAAGAGGATGTTCACCTTAAAGAGCACAATGGCAAATGAAGGAGAGAGAAAGCAAATCAGCCCTAAAGACTTAGTCTGAAAACAGCCTCCATCGGTTTTCCATTCAAATACCCCGCCATCCTCCAAAGCAGGGTCTTACTAGACAAAGCCATATGGTGTGGCAAACTCCACTCCAAAGAATTCCACCACCACCTCCACACCGACCAATGAGAGAACGGCTTCACTACACCTGCAAAAACAACCAGCGACAACCACGGAGGGTCAGATAAACAACTAGAAAGGCAAGACGCCTCTGAGGAAGCGAGAAACCGGAGCCGTCCTCATAAATTCGGAACCGGAGAAGAGCCATTGCCTTTAAAGAACTACAAACCGAAATATGCAAGCCGGAAAAGCTAGATTTGGATATAAATCATGTAAAGAAACACATGGGAAGAAAATACGGAGAAATACCTTTTACTGTTACTGACCAGAACGGCCGGTAACCGAAGAGATAGAAAAGTTCTCAGGAAATTTGTGGTCAGAGAAAAAAGAAAGAAAGAGAAGAGAAAAAAGAAAGAGAGAGAAGAGAAAGATCTCACTTCCTCCATGTTCAACAAAATTTAAAATGAAATTGAAGAAAACTTAAAGTAGTTAAAATAGAAGTTGAGGGTTATTTTGATTTTTCTCTGTTTGTAAATTGGAGGTAATATAGCGGTTTTCTCTTATAACATTTTTTTTTTTTTTAATGTTAAAAATGCTTAGATTTTTGATTTTTCTAAGTCTTTGCGTCTCTCAGTGCTTATGAGATATATCGATCATGAAATTTAAGAAGCTATATACCATTTATTATATTTTATAGTTTGGAACCATAAAATCTTTGTATATTAAACTTTTAACATTAGAGAGTCGAGACTAAAGTTTGACTGTGTATGACGATGCCGTCATAGTCGGGTTTTGAGGTGGGGATAATGCCCTAACTTAGTCGGAGACGGATCAATGGCACAAATTTGAGGCGACGGTGCGTTTATAAATCGTAAGGTTATGGTGTGTTTGTTTTCACAAAGTGACAAATACTATGCATTTATTGGTTCAGAAAGTTACGGTGGGTTTTTCACGGTTTTCTTCAGTGACCGTCCGTTGTTCGGGCCAGTTTGCTTGGTGTTGCTATAATATCATAATCGGCATTTATCTCCTGGCTAAAAGCAATTAACACATGCAGTGGTAAACATGATGGAACGAACGATCAGGAGAAAGGATTGCTAAAATTTCAAAAATCTGAAAAAAACAATATAAAAATGGAAAAAACTCTTCCCTTTTAACTCTTCTTAATACCCTTTGAAACTTGACAGGTTATATTTCTACTTTGATAGCCAACGTGAATCATTAACTGGAACTGACATTTGAAACCTCCTTAAACTTGTGCATGAGCACAGAATCCAAGATTTACAAGAAAGACAGGGGCAGAGCAAGATGCTGATGCCTCTTGTATTAGTGTTCCCATTAGTTGAGAAGAAGGACAACATACTTATTCATGATCATCATCCCACATTCAAAAGCATATATGGTATTGCCGTTTCATGCAAAACTCCATGTTGGGTCCATAACAATGAAACAAAAAAAAGAACTCATACTGAAGAAGATTATCAGGCAAGAGGATCCTCCTCTCTAGCTTTCCGCAGCAGCTCAGCTCTAACACGCTTTACCTCAGCCTCCTTCTCCATCCTTTCTTGCTGCATATAAACAAGTTTTTTTTTTTAATCTTATCACTACTTCAACAAGTGCAAACCACTGAGAAGCTTATCTCTTAAACAAGCGCAAACACCAATCTCTATACGTGCGGTTTCAGATCACTTATCACTACTACTTCATCAAGTGCAAATCAGTGAGAGCTTAGCTCCTAACACCAATACGAACATATCAGTGAACTGTTTTCACTTAATCAACTACAATCACAGATTCACAACATCTAGCTGTGCTTTCACATCATTAGATCATATAACATGATGAACTTTCAACGTCTAATCTGATCAATGGCATGTAATCGATCAATTTGAAGATAATTACATCAAATTCGATAGCCTAGGGGGTTTGATCTCAATTCCAAATCGAAGAAATGAGTGAGGAAGAGAATGAAACCTTCTCGTCTTGGTGAAGAGCGATCCAGACGTGGACTTTGTCCATGGATTGCCAGAAGGCGAAAGCAGCCAATGTCATCCCAAAGTATGTCAACACCTTCACCATCGCTGTAAGCTACTTCCGCTGCTTTTTCGAGAAGAGGAGTCGCGGATCGGGAAAAAGAAGAAGAAGCCCTGGATGTTGTTACGGGGCCAAAGATCTAGTGCGGAAAGATACACCTAACTACTGTGTTCCCACCATAGATCTGATCGCCTACTCGTGGAATTGCCACGTGGCGTTAGTCATAAGAAAAGAAAAAAAGTTGATCGAGTCAATCAACCTATGTTATAAAGTGGAACCTTCTGAAGATGACGATCAGATTTCTGGAGTCACAAAGATACAAAGTAGAAGCTAAAGAGGATGTGGATAAGGAAGAAGTTGTTAGAATGTATTGGAATATTTTCTTATCTTATAAAGTTTACCAATGTATAAATACAAAGACATTATGGCATCATTATCCCTGTCTCTTAACCAAGATTTTTAACTCATGATTTGATATTTTTTTGTTTTTTAGTTTATTTTTATATTTTCCGGATAAGAGACGACTCTTATATCTCTTATTTAAGAGACAGTTCTTAGTTTTTCTTATTTAACTAAGAAAAACTAAGAACAGTCTCTTAAATAAGAGATATAAGAGCCGTCTCTTATCCGAAAAGTGTAAAAAAAACTAAGAAAAACTAAGAACCGTCTCTTATCCGAAAATAAGAACTCCGGTTAAGAGACCGGGATAATAATGGTCTTATGGTCTATAGAATTTAACTTAACACTATTTGGTACACGATTTGTCATGTTATTAGATTTAACCTTAATTCTTTGAACAATTCTCTCAAATATCATTTTTAACTTTTTTATCATTAAAGTAGCTTCTCAAAAAAGAAAAAGACTAAAATAGTCTATTTTATTTTGAAAATTTTAATATTTATTTTTTATTTTTTAAATTTTAATATTTATTTTTTATTTTTTATTTTTTAAATTTTGAAACCCCACCCATTAATTCTAAACTCTAAATCTAGATTAGTTAACTCTATTGTTAAAAGTGTTTATTATCTCTTTAGTGAAATTTTTTGATCATTTTTTTCTTTGAGTACTATTTATATGAAAATAAACTAATAAAGTTGTCCTACGTAATTTTCTAATTATTTCTTAAACATCGCCTCTCAGATTTTCTTCTTCTTGCTCTGTTTTTTTTTCAGAAAACAAAGTAATCCTTTAAAACAAAGTATTATTATGCTTTTTAGTCTTTTGTTTTTCTCTTTTCTTCTATAATGATGTATATCTTTGAAGAACCAAAACGGAAAACTATATCACTATATGATTTAACATCTGGTGACAATCTGGGATACATGATTTCACAACTCATTTTCAATGGAAACAACTATGATGAATGGACGATTAACTTCCATATGACAATCAGCTTACACAAGAAGTTTGATTTGATTGACGACGTCATACCTAAACCAGCTTATGATTCTATTTATCTCGAGGATTGGACATCAAACAATCACTTCCTAGTTAAATAGATCAAGCAAAAGATTGAACCTAAACTTTGATCTTCAATTTCAACGCGTGAAGTAGCAAAAAATCTTTGGGATATTATTAAGAAGCGTTTTTGATTAAGATTGGAGCTCGTCTACAACAACTACGTAATTCTTTGGCTATATATAAACAAAAAGGATCAAGTGTTGACAATTATTTTGGTCACTTGACAGAGCTTTGGGATGGAATTGCTGAGTGCTCAAACAGTAAAAGATGTGAATGCAGCTGATGCACTTGTGATCTCAATACCACACACAAAAAGGAAACTGAAATACTTCGTTTCCATGATTTCCTTGTGGGTCTTAATGATTCTATTTGGGGTGTAATACGTTTTCAGCTATGCACTATATCTCCTCTTCCTGATATGTACATTGTCTACCAAATGTGATTTAGAATGAAACTGTACGCTCTATAGTTAATCAAGAAGAAGCTGTTATGAGTTTCGCTTCTCAAGAATCTCCATCACGTTATTTTCAAAATCCTGGTATGGTCTATACTTGGGATGTCTTTAGAAAAAGTGGGATTGAAGGTTTTCAACCGCAAATAGAACCTGCAAATCGTGATCCTTCTAAGTTGTGTAATGTATGTGGTTGTAAAGGCCATGAGGCATCATCCTTCTTGAAATTCGTCGGGTTCCCTGAGTGATGCGACCCTGATCAGCCTGATCAGTCTCAGACTCAAGGCATGGAGACCAGTAAGAGGATTAGCTAAGCTATTGATCAGTGCTTGACTGAATGGGTAGTTTCAAGGCCTTATTGTGTATGATCTATGATTTTCTGGACTGAGAGAGAAGAATGGACCTTGATACGGCTTGGAAACAACTTGAACAAGTAAGATGCAACCAGCTGGACAAGTCTGGAGAGAAAGAGCTGACTGAACCATGGATGGGTGAGCTGGGCTAACCTGAGCATGGTAATAAAAGTTCAATCGACTGGATAAGAAACATACAGAAGATGAGTAGCAACGTACCCGAGCTCAGTCTGAGATATGGACACCAATTTTCTCGTCAAAGTATGCCTCATAAATAAACTAATCAAGTCAGGAAGGGGCTGGATTGGGCCGAAATTAAAGATGGGTGAAACAAAGCCTTTTTGGCCCATAAGAAGAAGAATCTCAATCCACTTGTTTCTTGGACTGGACCAACAATATGTACATGTGTTAAGGTAAGGTTCATATGAAAGGTTATCTACACTTTGTTCAAGTCATGGACGAGTTTGGAAAGGAGTTGGCTGAAGAGGGACCTTATCATCCCATTAAAAACAAGGATCGACCACTTTGGGTTTTTACTTGGTCAGTTTTAATTATGTATGTGTATTTGAGATTTTTAGTTTATGTAAACCTATTAGAAGTACAATTGGGCTTCATAAATCCAATGTTTTAAACCAATTAGAAATAGGATTAGCATTAAATTTTCCTTAAACCACTTTGGTTCTGGATTAGGATTTTTTGTTTGGCTTTCTATGCATAAGCACCACGTTTTGTAACCTTTAGAGCCTTTCTTTTACTAAAAGTTCTATTTTTTGGGTGCAAACCAGTGTTTGAGGCGAAACTGTCTTTTTTGTTCACAAGTGGTGAACTTGTTATCACATCAAGCAGGAAGCCCCTGCGTCTGAAGAGTAACATGAACAACCTCTAAGCAGTCCATAGAAGTCGATAGCTCGAAGGTAAAGTCCATCTGCTATACAAAAGACCTACAATCTCTTGATGCTTACACCCACGCCTCTACAAGTGTTCCAGGGACAAGACAGCCTATCCAGGACCGTATCAAGTGTTATCATCTTGATACGGCCATGGATGGGCTGTTTTTCCCTGGAACATTTGAAGAGGGTGTAGATGAAAGATCGAAGATGGTGATAGTCTTCACACCAGGTTATGGACGTCCTTGAGTTGTCTAGAATCAGTAACTCTAGGAGTAACGTTTTTTTGTAGTTCTTAGGATCTCGTAATGAAGGGTTTTTCACCTAAAAATCAAATACAAAGCTACATGATCTAAGGGAACAATTTCGCTTCAAACACTGGTTTGCACCAAAAAAAGAGAAGTTTTATTAAAAGAAAAGTTCTAAAGGTTACAAAACGTGGTGCTTGTGCATATAAAGCCTAAACTAAAAACCCTAATCTTAAACCGATGTGGTTTAAGGAAAATATAATCTTAATCCTATTTCTAATTAGTTTAAAACACCAAATCAACACCTAATGGGTTTATGAAGCTCAATCCTACTTTTAATAGGTTTTCATAAACTAAAAAGCTTAAATACACATACATAAGAAAATTGACCGAGTAAAATTTTTTGTTGGCTGATAAGACCACTCTTCGGTCAACTCATATCCTAGATGGTTTCATCTAATTTGGAAAACATGAAAGAAAATATCATTACAGCCAGTAATTGTAACACGTTACAACTTACTATAAATTTGTGCATGCAACAACGATTAAATCAATGAGTAGAAGCAGAATTGGGTTCTTGACAAGACACCAAAGTCAATAAATGTGGTTGTTTTAGAGGGGTTGAAGGCACACTGGGTAACACCGGAAGTGAAGATACTTCGCAAACCAATTCCAGTAACTGTCATAGAAAACATGGTAATAAAAAGATGTATGCCCCCGACTCGGGGGCCTTCAGTTTCACTTATAGAGAATTTCAACTCAAAAGTTATTTATTATTAATCTTTATATTATTTTTATATATGGATTAAGACGACGACAATTTCCCAGATCATTTAGTGTTGCTATTGAGGATGCACACTAACAAGAAGAGATCTAATTCATGATCTGGTTATCAACAAAGTCATCTTGGTTGTACAAACCCAACCGGATGACATCATATCAACACATGATTTGAGGTCTGGTTCTTCTGCTTCCAACAATTTAATTCAGAAACAAATCAACAATCTTGTTATTGAGGTAGGTTTTAAATATTCCAGTTCACTTATATTTTTAAATTATAATCATTTTTAGTTTATTCTTTTTTTCCTCACATGTGATTCCAAAAAAAGAAAAATTGTTTGGTCGGGATAGGCCGTGGAACATGATCTCCCTCTTCATCCATGATAGCTCCATGATCCCCAGCTTGTCGAGCAGCTGAAGAACAAATATGACAGGATCGAAGTGTTGAAAAAAACAAAATGCAGAAACCATGGCTCAATTGGCCGAAAACAAAAATTTCATGAGAATCTAAAATTAAAGCTCGGGGATCTCTGGATCTTTTTTTTATTTCAAATTTGTAGAATTTGGTATATTTTTATGATAACTTTAATGAATTTTCTATTCTAATAATGAATTTTAATTAATTATATTTTATAAGTAATGTTAAATTAAAATATTAGATTTAATATAACTTATTTCTTTTTTCAAATTTCTGATAAAACTTCAGTCATCATGAAAATTCTCGACAAAATCTCGCTTGTGAGAAATTATCCCCGAGAAACCTAGAGCGTCAGAAAATTTCTCTACGTAATCTTGTTTGTTAGAAATTATTCCCGATGGGGAAGGGTCGTGGAAAAGTTTCCGACAGACAAATGGTCATTAAGAATTGTTTCCGATGGATCATGATCGTCATGTTCCATAAAAGAATTATCCTCGACGAATTTATGATGGATCTTTTCTACGAAAGGTGTCATTGGAATTTTTTAAGAAATTTGTCATTTGGGAATTTGTCGTATATCTTGAAAAAATTTCGACAAAATAATCGACAAAACATATTCATCGACATCGGAAATCACATGTGTTTTTGTAGAGTATGTGCAATGTTACTAATTTGTCATCCACTAAAAGTTTTCTTCAGGTGAAAGGCTGACAATCTTAACAGCTTTTGAGAGATTACATAAGACTGGAGAAAGATTGTAAAGTGCGTGCGGTTTTTGGCTAAGAAAATTTTGAAAACCTTCCGATAGATTGGGATGATCAAGAAGATTTTTCCAAAATACACTCATACTTTTTAGTATACACATACAATCTTTTCTAGATCAACAATTATAATTCGTCCTATAATTATATCATAGTCAGGTCTTAATTGACAGTTTTTTTTTTGGGTAAAATCTTAATTGACAGTTTGTCCGCAAATCTTTAATCTGAAGTGAACCCACCATTTTTTTTTTTTTAGGGAAGCCTAAAAAAATACTCTTGGTGGTGGGATATATGACAAGATTCTTTTCTCTCTTCTATAATCAGACAATTCCATAATCTTGTATTTGTGTTCGTATTTTTTGCTTCACTATTTCAATGATTTGATACATTACTTTTATGATTACTTGGACCCAAAGCTAAGTTTCCTTTCTTTTTTTTTGAAACACGAAAAAAAAAAAAAAAAGATATTGTGAATTCTCCTCTTTGAAGTATTGACCCGAATTTAAAAAATAAATAAAAAGGAAAGGACAATTCTCTTAAATAGCCCTTTTTAAGTTTTGTCACAAAAATAGTCCTAAAAAAAAAATGACCAAAATAGACTTTTTTTTTTTTTGAAATTTTGATTTTTTTTTTAATTTTTTTTTTGAAATTTGAAACCCTAACCTCAAACCCACCCCTTAACTCTAAACCATAAAGTGCAAATTAGTTAACCCTATGGGTATAAATGCATATAAATGATTTTTTTAGCTTCTAAAAAAAATATTTTGGTTATTCTCTTTCTTAAAAACTATTTTTGTGACAAACAAACTAAAATGAGCTATTGGATAGGGAATTTCTCAAAAGGAAATGTATAAAAGTCAATCCGTCAAATAAAAGAAAAAGTATCCGTGCTCTCCAAGCGAAAGACTAAAAGCGTAACCTTATTTAAATCCACAACTGAAGGACAGCAAAAAGGAAATTAACAAAAACATCTCCCGATTTATTCTTTACGATTCCTTTTGTTTTAATTAAAACGAATTGGTCTTCTCTTTGTCTCTGTACACCCTAATTAAGTCTTAGTTACTGTTTTGTGTGGAATCACGATGACAGAATCAACCACCTGTGAAGAAAACGAAAGGATGTTGTGCGGTCACTGCGGCGTTAAAACTCCCATCCGCCGTGAAGGAAACTCCGGCACCGTCAAGTATGTGCTCAACAATTTTATTATTTCTTTTCTTTTTCCTTTTTTCTTATTTTAAATTTATAATTTGGATTTGAAACAATTTGCAGGACGTGTGATTGGTGTGGAAAAGTGCTGGCAGATGAGACAGGAACCGCTGAAGAATATAATGAACTCTTCTTTCGACTTCAGTATTTCCAAAAAATTGTTTCTAAATTCAAAAAGACAAAGCGACAACGTATTAGAGAACGTTAAACTGATGTTATTGTCTTCTTCTTTTTAAATAACAAACTGATGTTATTGTCTTTTCTGTTCTTGTTAAGATTTGTTCAAATGTACATATTTATTTATTTATTAAAGAAAATCTAATTTACATTGGTCCTTAGTAAAATATTGAATCGTATTTTTTTCTTTTTTTTTTCTTAAAGAAAATTGAACCACTCAAACACTTAAAAATCCATATGTTTGGCATATATATAGTATATATAGTTTTTTGGGCAATTCTCTTAAGTAGCATTTTTTAAATTTTTGTCACAAAAATAACCCTCAAAAAATAAAATGACCAAAACAGATTTTTTTTTTTGAAATTTTGATTTTTTTTTTTTTTTTGAAATTTAAAACTCTAACCCCAAACCCACCCCTTAACTCTAAACCTTAAAGTCTAAATTAGTTAACCCTATGGGTATATATGCATTTATTAGCTTCAAAAAAAATATTTTGGTCATTTTCCTCTTTAAAAACTATTTTGTGACAAACAAACTAAAATGGGCTATCTAAGGAAATTTCTCTAGTTTTTTGATGTAGCTTTATATAATTTAGCTCTAGAATTTAAAATGAGAAAGATTTTCCTACATCAATAATTTTTTCTTTAGAAAATAAGGCTCTTTTTAGTCATTTAAAAATAATAATTAGACTTTAGCTTTAAAACTACATAAAGCATGTTTGATAATTTATATGGTTGTAGATAAAACCTAAAGCTAAAATCACTCGTTAAAGCCCAATCAGTTACCACCTATATCAAAATATTTTTTTTCATAATCCTAAAGAATATGTCAACTATCTACTATACATACAATCTTAAAACTTTAAGAGGGAACTAGATTTTGATTGCACGGGTGCATGTTTTTCAATATATACAAATTTTAGAAAACAAAAATTTAATGGTTTTATCTTTACTATTTTTGTTTATTATTTAAACTATGTATTTTATCATTGTGTCGTATAACATGAGTGTCCATAAAACGTTATGAGCGATAAACTCTAATAAGAATTTTATAAATATGTATACTTTTATAATTTAATAATTTGTTAACTCAATAATAGTGTATCATTTTTAAATACGCAGAATAACTCATAAAATTGATCACTTATATAATTATATTGTATTTGTTAAATTATATATTAAGAAATATTGGGATATGTATTTAAAATATACGAAAGAGAGAAAGTAACAATACAAAATATATATTATATAAATAAATTATATTTTATATTTTATTTATTCAATTTTTTTAAAATGAAACTATAATAGTTGTAATAATTTTTCTTAACAAATTAATAACAATCATACAAAATCCTAAAATAAATATTAATTATACTTTGGGCCATAGTAACTTATGAATCAAATTAAGTCCATTTATTTTTTTTCTCTTAATATACTACTATTCATGTTTCCAAACAACAATTTTTTTACTTATTTCCATGTTTCCAAACACTTCAAATGGTACTTCTACTTTAATAAGATAGATGCAAACCAAATTCATTCGTCTTTAAAAAAACAAACAATTAGAACTAGAGTTTTTTTACTTCACTACATTCTACTCCAACTTAAAGATCAGTGAAACAACTACTTTGATATCAATCCTATGCAAATGATACTTGTTCTTTGTAGTCACTTGATTCAAGTGATGATAGTCTAGGCAGTCTCATGCTACCATCATTTTTTCCACAAACAATACATATGCACCTCAAGGAGAAGAACTAGGATGAATGAAACATTTCACTAATAGTTCCATGAACTACTTCTTTAACTCTGACATCTCTGATGGAGGCATCCTGTAAGGAGATATAGAAATTGGTGCTACCCATAGGGTAAGATTTATCATGAAATTGATGTCACACGATGATGGTAAACCAAGTATATTCTCTGAAAAAAATCTGCAAAAATATGATACTACATGCTTTTCTTCAAGCTTGGGTGACTGCTTCTCCACATCCACTAACATTGCAAGGAATCCAATGCATCCTTTATTTATCAATCTTCACTCCTTCAAATGATATAATCGGCAATCGATGAATTATTTTAGAACCATAAAACTCAACCACCAGAGCACTTGGACCTACAAAAGTAATCTTCCTTACCCGACAATGCAGATTCACAAAGTGGCAACACAACCATTCAAATCGCAAAATGACATCATAGATGTCCGCTGGAAGAGACACATATCTTACTAACACTTCACAATCGTTGATCATCCCAAGGATTGTCATATTCCCCTCCCTGAATATGAATTGTGAAACATGGTGGAGTTTACTCCACTCTAGATTATTTGTCAAACCCTCAACATACATAAATGAATTGGTAGCAACAATACCAAAAAGTACGAAAGCCGAAATAACAAGAGTAGATAACATAAGTTGGATATCATGTGAATTTTTAGTCTCACCCTTGTTGCTTATTTCAATAGATACGACCTCTAACATCTTGACGTCTATGAGGTGGAAAAGGTGGACGGAGACCTTGATAATGAGGAGCTTGCGCAGTTTTGGCTGGAACATTGATAGATCAATTGCAGTATAATTTCCAACATGTCCACAAAGCATACATTCATAGCCCAGTTACACATTCCGACCACAATGAGTTCACCCTTTGTAGATTCCTTGAGCTGGTTTCTATTGAGGTGTCTGTGACACCCCCGATCGTAGATGACCGGAAATGACACGGTCGATGCTCCCTGAAAGCTGACCCGAGGTTCTTGAATACTTCCGAGTTCCTTGGACTAGCAATCTGAGAACATCGACGCTCCTATCGGATATCACTTAAGGCTTTTCAACCCGACCAAGCAATACTCGATAGTTAGTTCGTCCTGGACAAGGACTAATATCATATGGAACCCGTACTTTATAAAATCTTTATTCATTCAAAATCATCTTACAGAAATGTTATAGGTCGACCT
>MU107097.1:23779-45947 GCA_012274485.2 Sinapis alba | reverse complement strand
TTTAACTCAACAGATCATGGACTGTCCAAACTGGTCCCATCAGTACATGAAAAATGACCCATACATACAGAAAGGCTGATACGATCAGCCATCCGTACTGCCTGGATGGACCAAGTAATGTCCACCCTGGTCCATCAGGCCATGAAAAATCGACCCATACATACTGATAGGCTGAAATGATCAGCCTTAGCCAAACTGAATAGAAGGATTTAACTCAACGGACCATGGACTGTCTGGACTGGTCCCATCAGTACATGAAAATGACCAATACATACTGATAGGGTGATAGAATCAGCCATTCATACTGCCTGGAAGGACCAAGGACTGTCCAGCCTGGTCCATCAGTCCATGAAAAATCGACCCATATGTAATGATAGGCTGATATAATAAGTCTTAACCTCACTGAATGGAAGGATATAACTCATCGGACCATGGACTGTCCGGACTGGTCCCAACAGTACATGAAAAATAAACGCATACGTACTGGTAGGCTGGCACGATCAGCCATTTGTACTGCCTGGAAGGACCTAGGACTGTCCAGACTGGTCCATCAGACCATGAAAAATCGACCCATACGTACTGATAGGCTGAAATGATCAGGTTTTTCCAAACAGAAGGAAAGGATTTAACTCAATGGACCATTGACTGTTCGGACTGGTCCCATCAATAAATGTAAAATGACCATACGTATAGATAGGCTGATAAGATCAGCCATCCGTACTGCCTGGATGGACCAAGTGCTGTCCAGTTTGGTCCATCAGGCCATGAAAAATCAACCCATACGTACTGATAGGCTGATATGATCTGCCTTAAACTCACTGAACGGAAGGATTTAACTCAATAGACCATGGACTGTTCGGACTGGTCCCAACAGTACATGAAATATGACCCATACAAACTGATAGGCTGGTACGATCAGCCATCCGTACTACCTGGAAGGACCAAGGACTGTCCAAACTGGTCCATCAGGCCATGAAAAACTGACACATACGTATTGATAGGCTGAAATGATCAGCCTTATCCAAACTGAATGGAAGGATTTAACTCAATGGACCATGGACTGTCCAGACTGGTCCCATCAGTACATGAAAAATGACCCATGCGTACTGATAGGCTGATACGATCAGCCATTCGTACTTCCTGGAAGGACCAAGGACTGTCCAGACTGGCCCATCAGGCCGTGAAAAATCGACGCAGATGTATTGATAGGCTGATATGGTCAGCCTTAACAGTACTGAATGGAAGGATTTAACTCAACGGACCATGGACTGTCTAAACTGGTCCCATCAGTACATGAAAAATGACCCATACGTACCGATAGGATGATACGATCAGCCATCCGTACTGCCTGGATGGACCAAGTACTGTCCAGCCTGGTCCATCAGGCCATGAAAAATCGACCCATACATACTGATAGGCTGAAATGATCAGCCTTAGCCAAACTGACTGGAAGGATTTAACTCAACGGACCTTGGACTGTCTGGACTGGTCCCATTATTACATGAAAAATGACCCATGCGTACTGATAGGCTGATACGATCAGCCATTCTTACTTCCTGGAAGGACCAAGGACTGTCCAGATTGGCCCATCAGGTCATGAAAAATCGACGCAGATGTACTGATAGGCTGATATGATCAGCCTTAACAGTACTGAATGGAAGGATTTAACTCAACGGACCATGGACTGTCCAAACTGGTCCCATCAGTACATGAAAAATGACCCATACGTACAGATAGGCTGATACGATCAGCCAGCCGTACTGCCTGGATGGACCAAGTACTGTCCCGCCTGGTCCATCAGGCCATGAAAAATCGACCCATACATACTGATAGGCTGAAATGATCAGCCTTAGCCAAACTGACTGGAAGGATTTAACTCAACGGACCTTGGACTGTCTGGACTGGTCCCATCAGTACATGAAAATGACCCATACGTACTGATAGGCTGATACAATCAGCCATTCATACTGCCTGGAAGGACCAAAGACTGTCCAGCCTGATCCATCAGGCCATGAAAAAACGACCCATACGTACTGATAGGCTGAAATGATCAGCTTTTTCCAAACTGAAGGAAAGGATTTAACTCAATGGACCATTGACTGTTCGGACTGGTCCCATCAATACATGAAAAATGACCCATACGTACTGATAGGCTGGTACGATCAGCCATTCGTATTGCCTGGAGGGACCAAGGACTGTCCAGACTGGTCCATCAGGCCATGAAAAATCTACCCATACGTACTGATAGGCTGAAATGATCAGCCTTATTCAAAATGAATGGAAGGATTTAACTCAACGGAACATGGACTGTCCGGACTGGTCCCATCAGTACATGAAAAATGACCCATACGTACTTATAGGATGGTACGATCAGCCATCCGTACTGCCTGGAAGGACCAAGGACTGTCCAGACTGGTCCATCACGCCAGGAAAATTCGACGCAGATGTACTGATAGGCTGATAAGATCAGCCTTAACTGTACTGAATGGAAGGATTTAACTCAACGGACCATGGACTGTCCAAACTGGTTCCATCAGCACTAGAAAAATGACCCATACGTATAGATAGGCTGATATGATCAGCCATCTGTACTGGCGGGATGGACCAAGTACTGTCCAGCCTGGTCCATCAGGCCATGAAAATTCAACCCATACGTACTGATAGGATGATATGATCATCCTTAACCTCACTGAATGGAAGGATTTAACTCAACGTACCATGGACTGTCCGGACTGCTACCAACAGTACATGTAAAATGACCCATACGTATTGATAGGCGGGTACGATCACGCATATGTACTGCCTGGAAGGACCAAGGACTGTCTAGACTGGTCCACCAGGCCATGAAAATCGACCCATACGTACTAATAGGCTGAAATGATCAGCCTTATACAAACTGAATGGAAGGATTTAGTTCAACGGACCATTGACTGTCCGGACTGGTCCCATCAGTACATGAAAAATGACCCATACGTACTGATAGGCTGATACGATCAGCCATCTGTATGGCCTGGAAGGACCAAGGACTGTCCAGACTGGTCCATCATGCCATGAAAAATCGACACATGAGTACTGATAGGCTGAAATGATCAGCTTTATCAAAACTGAATGGAAGGATTTAACTCAATGGGCCATGGACTATCCGGACTGGTCCCATCAATACATGAAAAATGACCCATACATACTAATGCTGGTACGATCAGCCATGCGTACTGCCTGGAAGGACCAAGGACTGTCCAGACTGGTCCACCAGGCCATGAAAAATTGATCCATACGTACTGATAGGCTGAAATGATCAGCCTTATCAAAACTGAATGGAAGGATTTAACTCAACGAACCATNTCCGGACTGGTCCCATCAATACATGAAAAATGACCCATACATACTAATGCTGGTACGATCAGCCATGCGTACTGCCTGGAAGGACCAAGGACTGTCCAGACTGGTCCACCAGGCCATGAAAAATTGATCCATACGTACTGATAGGCTGAAATGATCAGCCTTATCAAAACTGAATGGAAGGATTTAACTCAACGAACCATGGATTGTCCGGACTGGTCCCATCAGTACATGAAAAATTACCCATGCGTACTGATAGGCTGATACGATCAGCCATTCGTACTTCCTTGAAGGACCAAGGACTGTCCAGACTGGTTCATCAGGCCATGAAAAATCGACGCAGATGTACTGATAGGCCTTATCAGCCTATCAGCCTTAACCGTACTGAATGATCAGCCTTAACCGTACTGAATGAACTTAACGGACCATGGACTGTCCAAACTGGTCCCATCAGTACATGAAAAATGACCTATACGTACAGATAGGCTGATACGACCAGCCATCCGTACTGCCTGGATGGACCAAGGACTGTCCAGACTGGTCCATCAGGCCATGAAAAATAGACCCATACGTACTGATAGGCTGAAATGATCAGGCTTATCAAAACTGAATGGAAGGATTTAACTCAACGGACCATGCACTGTCCAAACTGGTCCCATCAGTACATGAAAAATGACCCATACGTACAGATAAGCTGATACGATCACCATCCGTACTGCCTGGATGGTTCAAGTACAGTCCAGCCTGGTCCACCAGGCCATGAAAAATCGACCCATACGTACTGATAGGCTGAAATGATCAGCTTTTTCCAAACTGAAGGAATGGATTTAACTCAATGGACCATTGACTGAAATGATCAGCTTTTTCCAAAACTGTCTGGAATGGTCCCATCAGTACATGAAAAATCACCCATACGTACTGATAGGCTGATACAATCAGCAATTCATACTGCCTGGAAGGACCAAAGACTGTCCAGCCTGGTCGATCAGGCCATGAAAAATCGACCCATATGTAATGATAGGCTGATATAATCAGCCTTAAACTCATCGGACCATGGACTGTCTGGAATGGTCCCATCAGTACACGAAAAATCACCCATACGTACTGAAAGGCTAATACAATCAGCCATTCATACTTCCTGGAAGGACCAAAGGCTTTCCAGCCTGGTCCATCAGGCCATGAAAAATCGATCCATACGTAATTATAGGCTAATATGATCAGACTTAACCTCATTGAATGGAAAGATCTACTCATTGGACCATGGACTGTCCGGACTGGTCCCAATAGTACATGAAAAATGACGTATATGTACTAATAGGCGGGTACGATTAGCCATCTGTACTGCCTGGAAGGACCAAGGACTGTCCAGGCTGGTCCATCAGGCGATGAAAAATCGACCCATACGTACTGATAGGCTGAAATGATCAGCTTTTTTCAAACTGAAGGAAAAGATTTACAATGGACCATTGACTGTTCGGACTGGTCCCATCAATACATGAAAAATGACCCATACATACTGATAGGCTGGTACGATCAGCCATTCGTACTACCTGGAAGGACCAAGGACTGTCCAGACTGGTCCATCAGGCCATGAAAAATCGACCCATACGAACTGATAGGCTGAAATGATCAGCCTTATCCAAACTTAATGGAAGGAATTAACTCAATGGAACATGGACTGTACGGACTGGTCCCATCAGTACATAAAAAATGACCCATACGTACTGATAGGCGGGTACGATCAGCCATCCATACTGCCTGGAAGGACCAAGGACTGTCCAGACTGGTCCATCAGGCGATGAAAAATCGACCCATACGTAATGATAGGCTTAAATGATCAGCCTTATCCAAACTGAATGGAAGTATTTTACTCAACGGACCATGGACTTTCCGGACTGGTCCCATCAGTACATGAAAAATGACCCATGCGTACTGATAGGCTGATACGAGCAGCCATTCATACTTCCTAGAAGGACCAAGGACTGTCCAGCCTGGTCCATCAGGCCATGAAAAATCGACCCATACGTACTGATAGGCTGAAATGATCAGCCTTATCCAAACTGAATGGAAGGATTTAACTCAACGGACCATGGACTGTCTGGAATGGTCCGGTCAGTACATAAAAAATCACCCATACGTACTGATAGGCTGATACAATCAGCCATTCATACTTCCTGGAAGGACAAAAGACTTTCCAGCCTGGTCCATCAGGCCATGAAAATTGACCCATACGTAATGATAGGCTGATATAATCAGCCTTAACCTCATTGAACGGAAGGATTTAACTCATCGGACCATGGACTGTCCAGACTAGTCCCAACAGTACATGAAAAATGACGCATACATACTGATAGGATTTTACGATCAGCCATCTGTACTGCCTGGAAGGACCAAGGACTGCCCAGACTGGTCCATCAGGCCATGAAAAATCGACCCATACGTACTGATAGGCTGAAATGATCAGCTTTTTTCAAACTGAAGGAAAAGATTTACAATGGACCATTGACTATTCGGACTGGTCCCATCAATACATGAAAAATGACAAATACATACTGATAGGCTGGTACGATCAGCCATTCGTACTACCTGGAAGGACCAAGGACTGTCCAGACTGGTCCATCAGGCCATGAAAAATCGACCCATACGTACTGATAGGCTGAAATGATCAGCCTTATCCAAACTGAATGGAAGGATTTAACTCAATGGAACATGGACTGTACGGACTGGTCCCATCAGTACATGAAAAATGACCCATACGTAGTGATAGGCGGGTACTATCAGCCATCCATACTGCCTGGAAGGACCAAGGACTGTCCAGACTGGTCCATCAGGCCATGAAAAATCGACGCAGGTGTACTGATAGGCCGATATGATCAGCCTTAACCGTACTGAATGGAAGGATTTAACTCAATGGAACATGGACTGTACGGACTGGTCCCATCAGTACATGAAAAATGACCCATACGTACTGATAGGCGGGTACGATCACCCATTTATACTGCCTGGAAGGACCAAGGACTGTCTAGACTGGTCCATCAGGCCATGAAAAATCGACGCAGATGTACTGATAGGTGATATGATCAGCCTTAACCGTACTGAATGGAAGGATTTAACTCAACGGACCATGGACTGTCCAAACTGGTTCCATCAATACAAGAAAAATGATCCATACGTACAGATAGGCTGATATGATCAGCCATCAGTACTGCCGGGAAGGACCAAGTAGTGTCCATCCTAGTCAATCAGGCCATGAAAAATCAACCCATACGTAATGATAGGCTGATATGATCAGCCTTAACCTTACTGAATGGAAGGGTTTAACTCAACGGACCATGGACTGTCCGGAATGGTCCCAACAGTACATGTAAAATGACCCATACATATTGATAAGCTTGTACGATCAGCCATCTGTACTGCCTGGAAGGACCAAGGACTGTCTAGACTGGTCCATCAGGCCATGAAATCGACCCATACGTACTGATAGGCTGAAATGATCAGCCTTATACAAACTGAATGGAAGGATTTAATTCAACGGACCATGGACTGTCCGGACTGGTCCCATCAGTACATGAAAAATGAGCCATACGTATTGATAGGCTGATACGATCAGCCATCCATACTGCCTGGAAGGACCAAGGACTGTCCAGACTGGTCCATCAGGCCATGAAAAATCGACCCTTGCTTACTGATAGGCTGAAATGATCAGCCTTACCCAAACTGAATAGAAGCATTTAACTGAACGGACCATGGACTGTCCAAACTGGTCCCATCAGTACAGGAAAAATGACCCATACATACAGATAGGCTGATACGATCAGCCATCCGTACTGCCTGGAAGAACCAAGGACTGTCCAGCCTGGTCCATCAGGCCATGAAAAATCGACACATACGTACTGATAGGCTGATATGATCAGCCATAACCTCACTGAATGGAAGGATTTAACTCAACGGACCATGGACTCTCCGGACTGGTGCCAACAATACATGAAAATGACCCATACGTATTGATAGGCTGGTATGATCAGCCATCCGTACTGCCTGGAAGGACCAAGGACTGTCCGGACTGGTCCATCAGGCCATGAAAATTGACCCATACGTACTGATAGGCTGAAATGATCAGCTTTATCCAAACTGAATTGAAGGATTTAATTCAACGGACCATGGACTGTCCGGACTGGTCCCATCAATACATGAAAAATGACCCATACGTACTGATAGGCTGATACGATAAGCCATCCGTACTGCCTGGAAGGACCGAGGACTGTCCAGACTGGTCCATCAGGCCATGAAAAATCGACACATACGTACTGATAAGCTGATATGATCAGCCATAATATCACTGAATGGAAGGATTTAACTCAACGGACCATGGACTCTCCGGACTGGTCCCAATAATACATGAAAATGACCCATACGTATTGATAGGCTGGTACGATCAGCCATCCGTACTGCCTGGAAGGACCAAGGACTGTCCGGACAGGTCCATCAGGCCATGAAAATTGACCCATACGTACTGATAGGCTGAAATGATCTGCCTTATCCAAACTGAATGGAAGGATTTAATTCAACGGACCATGGACTGTCCGGACTGGTCCCATCAATACATGAAAAATGACCCATACGTACTGATAGGCTGATACGATAAGGCATCCGTGCTGCCTGGAAGGACAGAGGACTGTCCAGACTGGTCCATCAAGCAATGAAAAATCGACCCTTACGTACTGATAGGCTGAAATGATAAGCCTTATCCAAATTGAATGGAAGGATTTAACTCAATGGACCATGGACTGTCCGGACTGGTCCCATCAATACATGAAAAATGACCCCTACGTACTGATAGGCTGGTACGATCTGCCATCCGTACTTCCTGGAAAGACCAAGGACTGTCCAGACTGGTCCATTATGCCCTGAAAAATCGACACATGCGTAATGATAGGCTGAAATGATCAGCCTTATCCAAACTGAATGGAAGGATTTAACTTAACGGACCATGGACTTTCCAGACTGGTCCCATCAGTACATGAATAATGACCCATACGTACAGATAGGCTGATCCGATCAGCCATTCGTACTGCATGGAATGACCAAGGACTGTTCAGACTGGTCTATCAGGCCATGAAAAATCGACCCATATGTACTTATAGGCTGAAATGATCAGCCTTATCCAAACTGAATGGAAGGATTTAACTCAATGGACCATGGACTGTCCGGTCTTGTCCCATCAATACATGAAAAATTACCCATACATACTGATAGGCTGGTACGATCAGCCATGCGTACTGCCTGGAAGGACCAAGGACTGTCCAGACTGGTCCATCAGGCCATGAAAAATCGACACATGCGTACAGATATGCTGAAATGATCAGCCTTAGCCAAACTGAATGGAAGGATTTAACTCAACGGACTATGGACTGTCCAGACTGGTCCCATCAGTACAAGAAAATTGACCCATATGTACTGATAGGCTGATACGATCAGCCATCCGTACTTCCTGGATGGACAAAGTACTGTCCAGCCTGGTCCATCAGGCCATGAAAAATCGACCCATACGTACTGATAGGCTGAAATGATCAGCCTTATCCAAACTGAATGGAAGGATTTAACTCAACAGACCATGGACTGTCCGGACTGGTCCCAACAGTACATGAAAAATGACCCATATGTACTGATAGGCTGGTACGATCAGCCATCTTTACTGCCTGGAAGGACCAAGGACTGTCCAGACTGTTCCATCAGGCCATGTAAAATCGACCCTCACGTACTGATAGGCTGAAATGATCAGCCTTACCCAAACTGCATGGAAGGATTTAACTCAATGGACCATGGACTGTCCGGACTGGTCCCATCAATACATGAAAAATGACCCATACGTATTGATAGGCTGGTACAATCAGCCATTCATACTGCCTTGAAGGACCAAGGACTGTCCAGCCTGGTCCATCAGGCCATGAAAAATAGACGCAGATGTACTGATAGGCTGATATGATCAGCCTTAACCGTACTGAATGGAAGGATTTAACTCAACGGACCATGGACTGTCCAAACTGGTCCCATCAGTACATGAAAAATAACCCATACGTACAGATAGGTTGATACGATCAGCCATCCATACTGCCTGGATGGACCAAGTACTGTCCAGCCTGGTCCATCAGGCCATGAAAAATCGACACATACGTACTGATAGGCTGATATGATCAGCCATAACCTCACTGAATGGAAGGATTTAACTCAACGGACCATGGACTCTCCGGACTGGTCCCAACAATACATGAAAATGACCCATACGTATTGATAGGCTGGTATGATCAGCCATCCGTACTGCCTGGAAGGACCAAGGACTGTTCGGACTGGTCCATCAGGCCATGAAAATTGACTCATACGTACTGATAGGCTGAAATGATCAGCCTTATCCAAACTGAATGGAAGGATTTAATTCAACGGACCATGGACTGTCCGGACTGGTCCCATCAATACATGAAAAATGACCCATACGTACTGATAGGCTGATACGATAAGCCATCCGTACTGCCTGGAAGGACCGAGGACTGTCCAGACTGGTCCATCAGGCCATGAAAAATCGACACATACGTACTGATAAGCTGATATGATCAGCCATAACCTCACTGAATGGAAGGATTTAACTCAACGGACCATGGACTGTCCAGACTGGTCCCATCAGTACAAGAAAATTGACCCATATGTACTGATAGGCTGATACGATCAGCCATCCGTACTGCCTGGATGGACCAAGTACTGTCCAGCCTGGTCCATCAGGCCATGAAAAATCGACCCATACGTACTGATAGGCTGAAATGATCAGCCTTATCCAAACTGAATGGAAGGATTTTACTCAACAGACCATGGACTGTCCGGACTGGTCCCAACAGTACATGAAAAATGACCCATATGTACTGATAGGCTGGTACGATCAGCCATCTTTACTGCCTGGAAGGACCAAGGACTGTCCAGACTGTTCCATCAGGCCATGTAAAATAGACCCTCACGTACTGATAGGCTGAAATGATCAGCCTTACCCAAACTGCATGGAAGGATTTAACTCAATGGACCATGGACTGTCCGGACTGGTGTCATCAATACATGAAAAATGACCCATACGTATTGATAGGCTGGTACAATCAACCATTCATACTGCCTTGAAGGACCAAGGACTGTCCAGCCTGGTCCATCAGGCCATGAAAAATAGACGCAGATGTACTGATAGGCTGATATGATCAGCCTTAACCGTACTGAATGGAAGGATTTAACTCAACGGACCATGGACTGTCCAAACTTGTCCCATCAGTACATGAAAAATAACCCATACGTACAGATAGGTTGATACGATCAGCCATCCGTACTGCCTGGATGGACCAAGTACTGTCCAGCCTGGTCCATCAGGCCATGAAAAATCGACCCATACGTACTGATAGTGTAAGACCCGAACCCGGCCGTCTAGGCCGCGGTCGATGCCTCACGTTGCTCGGTCCACACACTGACCAAACCTCTCAATTTTTCAACCTTTTCTTTTATAGATTGCCCTTAAGGCGAAAGTTTACTTAGCTCTTAGTTAAAGACTACCTTAGTCATTTCCTAGCTTAGATCCTTTCAATTTATGCACAGCGGAATATTCTCTACTTAACCATTGGACTAACTCCAATCTAATACTGGTCCGGTCGAATCACCTCAGCTAATGGTTAGTACACTCAACTACCAGCTAGCTCAAAGTTCGATCCTACCTAAACCAAGTCATACCAGTTACGAGGTTCCATTCCCCTAACCATTCTATCTAGATCTAAGAAAACAATTGCTAGATCTTACCTTTGCCACATCCACGGAGCTTTTTAGCTCATCGGTCCCAGCTGGCTTAGCTGTTTAGCTAGCTCATCCAGCTAGCTGAGCTGAATCACTTCACCTGAGGTTCCATCTCTTCCAGCTGATCGAGCTGCGAGGTAGCTTCGCCCAGCTCCCCGTCCACTCGTACATCTTCCTTATAGATGTATAAACCCTTCCCCTTGGTACTTAGTCATTCAGCCAACCATCCCCACAGACCAAGTACCTTTGGGAAGTCTTCAGCTACAAAAACAACCTCAAGCAAACATGCTCCAAAAATTAATTAAAATTCATGAAAACTCCTGATAATTCCCCACTAAGAGATTCCCATAATCAGAATCCAATGAATCAACCCAGACCATATGGATTCTGATCATGATCAGTCCATTCATTCAAAATTGACATCATCAAATCAATTCCTAAAAACTAATTAAAATTCATGATAATTCATGATAAATCACCACTAAGAGATTCCCAAAAGGGTTTCCCCAAATTCGGCCTAGATCATATAGATCTCGGCCATGATCAGTCCGGCCAAGGGCCAAGGACTATGCTCCTGAACCGGCCAAGGCCTTGGTTCAGTGCCTCCATGTCTTAGGAGTATGATCCCCTGGATTCAAGTCCTCTCATGGACTAATAATGCCCATCAGATCCCAAGTCAATCAACTAACCACCCCACATGACTCAGAACTGATGAGTCTTCACACTTACCTAACCGGCCATGGGACCATGTCCCAATAGAACCGATTAATCTTGCTATTACAACCGGTGCATCCTTTGATCAATCAGATCAGACACCTTGATCCATCATTTATGGATCAGGTCGTCTGTCCTTGCCCATGATCAGATCACACACGGCCTTCCTTGTATAAACACACCGGCTCCATACTTGTGGTCCATACCCACAAGTACTAGCCTGGCTCATCTCCTTTCCTTGCTGTTGGTTACAAAATAATTGAACCTTGCACTCCCCATGGTTCCCCTTATACTAGGACTCCCATGTGACTCCTCAACAGGCCGGATCAATGGTTCACCCCATGATCAAACCCAACACAATCCATGATCCATCATGGATCACTATCCAATGAATACCATCTAACAATCATCCCACATGGATGAGTTAGATCAGCCATGATACGCCCCTTCTCTCAGGGTACTTGATCCTTTGTTTACACCACAATATATAGTCTTCAATGGGCGTGCCATACCTGACCTTAACCACACCACAAGAGACAGAAATATAACTAGAAAGTAACCATAAACATGTTACCTTATCAATGATGTTTGTAGATTTTGTGCCATCCCTTGTCAAGTGAGGCCTTGCTCTTACAGAGCACACCTCCATAAAGTATTATCACATACCTCCAGTATTGATAAGATCCAATCAAGGGTCGCACAAAAGTTCCCATCCATGGAACTCCCATGAAACCAGTTTCTGCAATGCATCAGCCTTCAAGGCTGTCTTGGCCTTTGAGAGTGGAGTCCGGCCTTCTCCCTTCTCTCCTTACCATTTTAGTGTGTCCCCAGAACACATAGGAAGCCTAGGAAGTGTTCATCCATTATCAAATACCACCCAAGGGTCGTGCATCCCTTCTCCCTTTGTTGCCCATGAAACTGCCTTTCTACACACATCTGCCTTCAAGGCTGTCTCATCCATTGGAATTGAATTCCGGTCTTCCATCTTCTCTCCAGGCTATTTTCGTGTGTTCTATGGATGTATAGTAATCCCAGGGCGTGGCAAACAATAATCAAAACCTATCAGAGGGTCGTTCTCCACTCCCCTCTTGATTGCCCTCTAAACTGCCTCTTTGCTGCCTTCACACCACTCCTGGTCTTGGATGTTGAATCCGACCATCTCTATGTTTTTCTCTTATTTTCTTTGTTTTTCAGGGTGAAGAAGGAAGCCCTGTCGTGCCTGCAAAGCCACGGCCTTCACTGAACAATCATCCTTACCGGATTCACCCAAACAAGCAATATCAGCCTTGTTAAGGGCTGATCTCTCTTTCCCTTTCTCCTCTTGTCTCTCTGGAGTTTTCTTTGTGTCTCCTATGAATAATGATGGAAATTTTCGTGCCCAGGGTCCCATAATATAGAAGAAGGCATGGGTAACTGCCCTGGCCGAATGGGTGCCATTTGGTAGGCTAAGGGGCACCTCTTGCTCCCTTTGCACCCCATCGACCATAACTTCCTCTCCTTGCACCCTTTCGCCTATAACTGTCCACCAGCAGTTCCTGGAGGAGTCTGGACCCTTTGCCAAGGTCCTGGACCGAGCCTAGGGACTGTCCAATCCATTGTCTCAATGGCCTGACCACAAGACCCAACCAGCTGACCCAACCGTGATCCGACCTAGCCCAACTGCCCAAGACCCTAACACTACTCCCAGCTGAGATGAGCTGACTGCCAACTGCCTCAGCTGGGTGAGCTAGTCCACCAGCTCCAGTGAGCTAGTCCACCAGCTCCACTGAGCTGACTTAACCTGAGTGAGCTACCTCCAAGCTCCACTTAGCTGGTTGAGCTTCATCCAGATCTTATCCAGCTACCGGATTACTTGTCCAGCTCCCTTCAGCTTATCTCTTCCTTTTTTTGGTTAAGTCTCAGCTTCCTTAATCCCTTGACCTTACTTCAAGGCCATGACACACTTGTGTTTAGGTCACATGACCTGATTAGTGAGTCTCCTATCCCCATGGACGATCCTAACGATCATATCCCGGATCAGGGACATGACAAGTCTCCCCCAGTTACGATGGATTCGTCCTCAAATCCAGTGGTTCTGACATATCGTTTCATGACAAAGGTTCCAACCGAACTCTTTGCATCATGAACATGGAACATGCTCAATTGGTTCTTTCTAACCAACTCGCATTACATCCTTCCTCCTTCGTCTATCACACTGATCACATCTTTGATCAGCATATCAACATTCTCCGCACTTGGACGGAACACTCTTGAATCCGAACCAAGTGGTCCTATCTGCCTTCTGAACATGGCTCCCATAAGTGACTTGTGTTACCACACCCAACTTTCTAGGTTGCGGTCCTAGTATCCACCAAGTCTATGTCTTTCTTTTGGACATTGTCATGTTTAGACACAAAGGCATGGACTGTCCAGACTAGTCCAATCAGTACAAGAAAAATGACGCATACGTACTGATCGGTTGTACGATCAGCCATCCGTACTGCCTGGACGGACCAAGGACTGTCCAGACGGGTCCTTCAATACATGAAAAATCGACTCATACGTATTGATAGGCTGATATGATTAGCCTTAATCATACTGAATGGAAGGATTTAACTCAACAGACCATGGACTGGTCGGACTGGTCCCATCAGTACATGAATAATGACCCATACGTACTGATAGGCTGATACGATCATCCATCTGTACTGCCTGGAAGGACCAAGGACTGTCCCAACTGGTCCATCGGGCCATGGAAAATCGAACCATATGTACTGATAGGCTGATATGATCAGCCTTAACCATACTGAATGGAAGGATTTAACTCAACGGACCATGGACTGTCAAGACTAGTCCCATCAGTACATGAAAAATGACCCATACGTACTGATAGGTTGATACGATCAGCCATCCGTACTGCCTGGAAGGACCAAGGACTGTGCAGACTGGTCCATCAGGCCATGAAAAATCGACCCATATGTACTGATAGCCAGTTATGATCAGCCTTATCCGTACGGAATGGAAGGATTTAACACAACGGACCATGGAGTGTCCAGACTAGTCCAATAAGTACATGAAAAATGACCCATACGTACTGATCGGCTGATACAATCAGCCATCCGTACTGCCTGGATGAACCAAGGACTGTCCAGACTAGTCTATCAGGCCATGAAAAATCGGCTCATACGTACTGATAGGCTGATATGATCAGCCTTAACTGTACTGAATGGATCGATTTAACTCAACGGACCATGGACTGTCCGGACTGGTCCCATCAGTACATAAAAATTGACCCATATGTACTGATAGGCTGATACGATCAGCCATTCGTACTGCCTGGAAGGATCAAGGACTGTCCAGACTGGTCCATTAGGCCATGAAAAATTGACTCATACGTACTGATAGGCTGATATGATCAGCCGTAACCGTACTGAAAGGAAGGATTTACTCAATGGACCAAGGACTGTCCAAACTGGTCCCATAAGTACATATAAGCTGGTACAATCAGCCATCCGTCCTACCTGGAAGGACCAAGGACTGTCTAGACTGGTCCATCAGGCCATGAAAAACAGACCCATACGTACTGATGTACTGTCTAGACTGGTCCAACCAGTACATGAAAAATGACCCGTAACTACTGATAGGCTGGTACGATCCGCCTTCCTTACTGCCTGGAAGGACCAAGGACTGTCCAGACTGGTCCATCAGGCCATGAAAAATCAACTCATACGTATTGATAGGCTGATATCGTCACCCTTAACCGTACTGAAAGGAAGGATTTAACTCAACCTACCATGGACTGTATAAATTGGTCCCATCAGTACATGAAAAATGACCCATAGATACTGATAGGCTGATACGATCAGTCATTCGTACTGCCTGGACGGACCAAGGACTGTCCAGACGGGTCCTTCAGTACATGAAAAATTGACTCATACGTACTGATAGGCTGATATGATTAGCCTTAATCATACTGAATGGAAGGATTTAACTCAACAGACCATGGACTGTCCGGACTGGTCCCATCAGTACATGAAAAATGACCCATACGTACTGATAGGCTGTTACGATCAGCCATTCGTACCACCTGGAAGGACCAAGAACTGTCCAGACTGGTCCATCAGGCCATGAAAAATCGACTCATACGTACAGATAGGCTGATATGATCATCCTTAACCGTACTGAAAGGAAGGATTTAACTCAACGGACCATGGACTGTCCAGACTGGTCCCCTCAGTACAAGAAAAATGACCCATACGTACAAATAGGCTGAAACGATCAGCCATCCGTACTGCCTGGGTGGACCAAGGACTGTCCTGCCTTGTCTATTAGGCCATGAAAACTAGAATCATAAGTACTGATAGGCTGATATGATCAGCCTTAACCATACTGAATGGAAGGATTTGACTCAGCGGACCATGGACTGTCCGGACTGGTCATGTCAGTACATGAAAAATGACCCATACGTACTGCTAGGCTGGTATGATCAGCCATTCGTACTGCCTGGAAGGACCAAGGACTGTCCAGACTGGTCCATCAGGCCATGAAAAATCGACTCATACATACTGATAGGCTGATATGATCAGCCTTAACCATACTGAATGGAAGGATTTAACTCAACGGACCATGGACTTTCCGGACTGGTCCATCAGTACATGAAAAATGACCCATACGTACTGATAGGCTGATACGATCAGCCATTCGTACTGCCTGGAAGGACGAAGGACTGTCCAGACTAGTCCATCAGACCATGAAAAATCGACTCATACGTACTGATAGGCTGATATGATAAGCCTTACCCTTACTGAAAGGAAGGATTTAACTAAACGGACCATGGACTGTCCAAACTGGTCCCATCAGTACATGAAAAATGACCCATACGTACTGATATGCTGATATGATCAGCCATCCGTGTTGCCTGGGTGGACCAAGGACTGTCCAGCCTTGTCCATCAGGCCATGTAAAGTCGACCCATACGTACTGGTAGGCTGATATGATCCGCCTTAACAATACTGAATGGAAGGATTTGACTCAGCGGCCCATGGACTGTCCGGACTGGTCATGTCAGTACATGAAAATGACCCATATGTACTGCTAGGCTGGTACGATCAGCCATTCGTACTGCCTGGAAGGATCAAGGTCTGTCCAGACTGGTCCATCAGGCCATGAAAAATCGACTCATACATACTGATAGGCTGATATGATCAGCCTTAACCATACTGAATGGAAGGATTTAACTCAACTGACCATGGACTGTCCAGACTGGTACCATCAGTACATCAAAAATGACCCATACGTATTGATAGGCTGATATGTTCAGCCTTAACCGTACTAAAAGGAAGGATTTAACTCAACGGACCATGGACTGTCAAAACTGGTCCCATCAGTACATGAAAAATGACCCATTCGTACATATAGGCTGGTACAATCAGCCATCCGTACTGCCTCGAAGGACCAAGGACTGTCCAGACTGGTCCATCAGGCCATGAAAAACAGACCCATACGTACTGATAGGCTGATATGATCAGCCTTATCCATACTGAATGGAAGGATTTAACTCAGCGGACCGTGGACTGTCCAGACTGGTCCCACGAGTACATTAAAAATGATCCTATGTACTGATAGGCTGGTACGATCAGCCATCCGTACTGCCTGGAAGGACCAAGGACTGTCCAGACTGGTCCATCAGGACATGAAAAATCAACTCATACGTACTGATAGGCTGATATGGTCACCCTTAACCGTATTGAATGGAAGGATTTAACTCAACGGACCATGGACTATGCGGACTGGTCCCATCAGTACATGAAAAATAACCCATTCGTACTGCCTGGAAGGACCAAGGACTGTCCAGACTAGTCCATCAGGCCATGAAAAATAGACTCATACATACTGATAGGCTGATATGATCAGCCTTAACCGTTCTAAAAGGAAGGATTTAACTCAACGGACCATGGACTGTCAAAACTGGTCCCATCAGTACATGAAAAATGACCCATACGTACATATAGGCTGGTACGATCAGCCATCCGTACTGCCTCGAATTACCAAGGACTGTCCAGACTGGTCCATCAGGCCATGAAAAACAGACCCATACGTACTGATAGGCTGATATGATCAGCCTTATCCATACTGAATGGAAGGATTTAACTCAGCGGACCGTGGACTGTCCAGACTGGTCCCACGAGTACATTAGAAATGATCCTACGTACTGATAGGCTGGTACGATCAGCCATCCGTACTGCCTGGAAGGACCAAGGACTGTCCAGACTGGTCCATCAGGACATGAAAAATCAACTCATACGTACTGATAGGCTGATATGGTCACCCTTAACCGTACTGAATGGAAGGATTTAACTCAACGGACCATGGACTGTGCGGACTGGTCCCATCAGTACATGAAAAATAACCCATTCGTACTGCCTGGAAGGACCAAGGACTGTCCAGACTAGTCCATCAGGCCATGAAAAATCAACTCATACATACTGATAGGCTGATATGATCAGCCTTAACCGTTCTGAAAGGAAGGATTTAACTAAACGGACCATGGACTGTCCAAACTGGTCCCATCACTACATGAAAAATGACCCATATGTACATATAGGCTGGTACGATCAACCATCCGTACTGCCTGGAAGGACCAAGAACTGTCCAGACTGTCCAGACTGGTCCATCAGGCCATGAAAAATCGACCCATACATACTCATAGGCTGATATGATCAGCCTTATCCATACTGAATGGAAGGATTTAACTCAGCGGACCATGGACTGTCCGGACTGGTCCCAACAGTAGAGAAAAATTCCCCATACGTACTGATAGGCTGATACGATCAGCAATCCGTACTGCCTGGATGGACCAAGGACTGTCCAGACTGGTCCATCAGGCCATGAAAAAACGAATCATACGTACTGATAGGCTGATAGGATCATCCTTAACTGTACTGAAAGGAAGGATTGGACTCAACGGACCATGGACTGTCCAAACTGGTACCATCAGTACATGAAAAAGGACCCATACGTACAGATAGGATGATACGATCAGCCATCCGTACTGCCTGGAAGCATCAAGAACTGTCCAGACTTGTCCATCAGGCCATGAAAAATCGACTCTTACGTACTAATAGGCTGATATCATCAGCCTTAACTGTACTAAAAGGAAGGATTTAACTCAACGGACCATGGACTGTCCAAACTGGTCCATCAGTACATGAAAAATGACCCATACGTACTGATAGGCTGATACGATCAGCCATTCGTACTGCCTGGAAGGACGAAGGACTGTCCAGACCAGTCCATCAGACCATGAAAAATTGACTCATACGTACTGATAGGCTGATTTGATCAGCCTTACCCTTACTGAAAGGAAGGATTTAACTCAACGGACCATGGACTGTCCAAACTGGTTCCCACAGTACATGAAAAATGATCCATATGTACTGATAGGCTGATACAATCAGCCATCCGTACTGCCTGGGTGGACCAAGGACTGTCCAGCCTTGTCCATCAGGCCATGAAAAGTCGACCCATACGTACTGATAGGATGATATGATCCGCCTTAACCATACTGAATGGGAGGATTTGACTCAGCGGCCCATGGACTGTCCAGACTGGTCATGTCAGTACATGAAAACTGACCCATACGTACTGCTAGGCTGGTACGATCAGCCATTCGTACTGCCTGCAAGGAGCAAGGACTGTCCAGACTGGTCCATCAGGCATGAAAAATGGACTCATACATACTGATAGGCTGATACGATCAGCCTTAACAATACTGAATGGAAGGATTTAACTCAACGGACCATGGACTGTCTGGACTGGTCCTATCAGTACATGAAAAATGACCCATGCGTATTGATAGGCTGATACGATCAGCCATCCGTACTACCTGGGTGGACCAAGGACTGTCCAGCCTTGTCCATCAGGCCATGAAAAATCGACTCATACGTACTGATAGGCTGATATGATCAACCTTAACCGTACTGAAAGGAAGGATTTAACTCATCGTACCATGGACTGTCTAAAGTGGTCCCATCAGTACATGAAAAATGACCCATAGGTACTGATAGGCTGATACGATCAGCCATTCTTACTGCCTGGAAGGACCAAGGACTGTCCAGACGGGTCCATTAGTACATGAAAAGTAGACCCATACGTACATATAGGTTTATTTGATCAGCCTTAACCATACTGAATGGAAGCATTTAACTCAGCGGACAATTGAATGTTCGGACTGGTCATGTCAGTACATCAAAAATGACCCATACTTACTGATAGGCTGGTACGATCAGCCATTCGTACTGCCTGGAAGGACCAAGGACTGTCCAGACTGGACCATCAGGCCATCAAAAATCGACTCATATGTACTGATAGGCTGATATGATTAGCCTTAATCGTACTGAATGGAAGGATTTAACTCAACGGACCATGGACTGTCCAAAGTTGTCCCATCAGTACATGAAAAATGACCCATACATACTGATAGACTGATACGATCAGCCATTCGTACTGCTTGGAAGGATCAAGGACTGTCCAGACTGGTCCATCAGGCCATGAAAAATCAACTGATACGTACTGATAGGCTGATATGATCAGCCTTAACCGTACTGAAAGGAAGGATTTAACTCAACGGACCATGGACTGTCCGGACTGGTCCCATCAGTACATGAAAATGACCCATACGTACTGATAGGCTGATACGATCAGCCATCCGTACTGCCTGGGTGGACAAGGGACTGGCCAGCGTTGTCCACCCAGCCATGAAAAATTGATCCATACGTACTGATAGGCTGATATGATCAGCCTTAACCGTACTGAAAGGAAGGATTTAACTCAACCGACAATGGACAGTTCAAACTGGTCCCACCAGTATATGAAAAATGACCCACACGTACAGATAGGATGATACGATCAGCAATCCGTACTGCCTGGATGGACCAAGGACTGTCCAGACTGGTCCATCAGGCCATGAAAAAACGAATCATACGTACTGATAGGCTGATAGGTTCATCCTTAACTGTACTGAAAGGAAGGATTTAACTCAACGGACCATGGACTGTCCAAACTGGTCCCATCAGTACTTGAAAAATGACCCATACGTACAAATAGGCTGAAACGAACAGCCATCCGTACTGCCTGGGTGGACCAAGGATTGTCAAGCCTTGTCCATCAGGCCATGAAAAATCGACTCATACATACTGATAGGCTGATATGACCAGCCTTAACCGTACTGAAAAGAAGGATTTAACTCAACCGACAATGGACTGTCCAAACTGGTACCATCAGTACATGAAAAAGGACCCATACGTACAGATAGGATGATACGATCAGCCATCCGTACTGCCTGGAATTATCAAGAACTGTCCAGACTGGTCCATCAGGCCATGAAAAATCGACTCTTACGTACTAATAGGCTCATATGATCAGCCTTAACCGTACTAAAAGGAAGGATTTAACTCAACGGACCATGGACTGTCCAAACTGGTCCATCTGTACATGAAAAATACCCATACGTACTGATAGGCTGATACGATCAGCCATTCGTACTGCCTGGAAGGACGAAGGACTGTCCAGACCAGTCCATCTGACCATGAAAAATTGACTCATACGTACTGATAGGCTGATATGATCAGCCTTACCCTTACTGAAAGGAAGGATTTAACTCAACGGACCATGGACTGTCCAAACTGGTTCCCACAGTACATGAAAAATGATCCATACGTACTGATAGGCTGATACGATCAGCCATCCGTACTGCCTGGGTGGACCAAGGACTGTCCATCCTTGTCCATCAGGCCATGAAAAGTCGACCCATACATACTGATAGGCTGATATGATCCGCCTTAACCATACTGAATGGAAGGATTTGACTCAGCGGCCCATGGACTGTCCAGACTGGTCATGTTAGTACATGAAAACTGATCCATACGTACTGCTAGGCTGGTACGATCAGCCATTCGTACTGCCTGCAAGGAGCAAGGACTGTCCAGGCTGGTCCATCAGGCATGAAAAATGGACTCATACATACTGATAGGCTGATATGATCAGCCTTAACAATAATACTGAATGGAAGGATTTAACTCAACGGACCATGGACTGTCTGGACTTGTCCCATCAGTACATGAAAAATGACCCATACGTATAGATAGGCTGATACGATCAGCCATCCGTACTACCTGGGTGGACCAAGGACTGTCCAGCCTTGTCCATCAGGCCATGAAAAATCGACTCATACGTACTGATAGGCTGATATGATCAGCCTTAACCGTACTGAAAGGAAGGATTTAACTCAACCGACAATGGACAGTTCAAACTGGTCCCACCAGTA